>JANTPZ010091582.1:0-22366 GCA_025593235.1 Vachellia pachyceras
CCAAACGTACAAACAAGAAGCGAAATGGACACTCGCCACCCGAGAAGGCAACGACGTAGAAGACGACAAATGTAACGGTGCATCCATTGCCGGAGCTTACGGACAATCAGAGTTTGAGTACGTCACAAACATATTGAGCCTTACCACTGAGGGAAACGAAGATGCCAGAGATCGAGTGTCCTTGGACCCTTCGATTTTTCACCATCTCGAACAGTACTACTGCCCCACCTCCATTTCCACTGTCTGCTCCTTCAGCAATGTCGCAGAAAGAAAAACTCAGCCAGGCCTCCGCTGCAACCGAAAGTTACTGTTTGATTTGGTTGATGAAATTCTGGGGGGGATTCTAAAACCATGGGTAAAACAAGACAGTAATTACCATGGATGTAATGTGGTGGCGCCCCAATCGATCGCGGAAGCAGTGTTTAAGAGAATACGAAGTTTCCCGGAGGCAAACTGTGAAGTACTGGAAGACATTGATGCATTAATTGAAAAAGAGGATTTGGGGAAGATGATTAAAGAGGGATTCGATTGTAAAGAAGAACGAGAAGGGTTAGTGGAAGAAATTGAAAGGAGGATACTGGAGACGCTTGTGCATGAGGTGGTCGGGGCATGTCGGGGTGAGTAGCATCCGACGTCGTTTGGGTGGGGGGGAGGAACCCGCCAAGATTCAGCCATTCAGGCGTCACGTGGAAGGATGATGGGCTGGGGATGGGCGATTCATGTGAAGAGGTGGTGGGGTCCACAGCTGAAGGGGTTTTCGACACGTGGATTTTGACTGCCGGAACGCAACTCTTTTTTTGATTGGTCAGATCTCGTGACTACAGGAATCATATCAATAAAAATTAAAATGTTAAATATTCAACTTCCAATACCAGTTCGAAAAAAATTCCCAATATTACCCTCTCCCTACTCAAGATTCAAACTTCGTTGTTCTATATGCCGTATTTGTCTTCAAGTTATAAAAATAGAAATAAAACCCTTGAAAAAGGTTCGTTTGTGATGGCATTATAAAATTATATTCACGTAAATTAATATAAAACTCTTTTTACATATTTATCTTGTAAATTATAAATCATGTTGTAAAAGTAGCTTCCACTGTTAATATAAACCAACATTTACATACTTGTATACTACAAATCACGTAGAAAAGCAGTTTCTATCGTTAGTCCAATGCCTTACATTTTTTTTGAATAATGTATAGTTTTAATTTTATGAAGCTTTTTAAGCAGTTTCAGCCGTTAGTCCAATGCCTTACATTTTTTTGAATAATATATAGTTTTAATTTTATGAAGCTTTTTCTATAAGTTTTTATATAAAACACAACTCTAATGTTAAACAAAATACTTCTACCTCTACATTCCTCCATTATTCACGCAGAAGCTAATAGTAATAATTTTGAGAAGCATTGAACAATATTTTTGGTTGACTTGAGGTACAAGAGTTTTATGAGAAAAAGATGGAAGGGATTATTAAATCGCCCCAAGAACACATGTTTACGGGCGTGTTTGGAAAGTGATTCACAAATATGTTACATACAAGTCGAAGCAAAACCCCTCTCACATATTTAACTTGAAATCCGTAAAATCATTCTCCTAATGGATTCTCATACATGCATGCAACCATCACTTTTTGAACTAGGATAAGAAATGCACATGCGCCCAAGAGTCTCATGGATAGTTTCGGTGACGTGGCTTCATACAAGTTTGAGGTTGTAATGAACTTGTGCGGCTTTGTAGCTTGATGAATTGCAATTCCCTTCCTTTTTCCTACCAAAATTTTCCTCTAATTGAAGAGAAACCACTACAATGAATAAAGGTTTATAATTTTGCCCCCAGCTTAAATAAAAGTGGTTGAAACGTGAATGCTGATGGCAAAACTATTTGTTTCTTGTCATGGATTGTGAAGCGAGTCACCATTATTCTGGGCTCCTGTATTTTCTGCCATTCTTGCTTCTCACAGTTCAAAGTATGTTGAAAACCATGGCCCACACACTCTTTTCACCCCCAACCACTAGTTTTCCAATAAAAGTATGGGCCCTTTTAGGGAACGCGGTAGAGAAATGCTTTTACATAAGCTGATGTATATATGTGAAGAAGATTATTTCGTTTTACGGAAAAACGCTGTTGAACGTGTGATTGAGCTGTGTAAACGTTAAGCCAAACAGGCTTCATATCTCATGATTACAATACGACTGCTTATAATTCTTAATATGCTTCAAACTTGGTGCTATGCTCTGCCTTCATTTCTCATCATATATCACATTATATATATAGCTTACTTCATGCTTCATGTTGGTCGATCAAGCCAATAAAAGGGGATTTTATTTTCCCTTGTCCAACAAGAAAATGGATAATAAAAGGGTTAAAGAGCAAATCTACCAATGAAGTATGGGCATCTGATACCATCATGTACAGATTACAAAAAAGTGGTGTAAAAATGCCACCGCGTTAATGTCCAGTAATTTTTGTGCTGGCCCAAAATGTTGTTCGGGTATTAAAAAAATAATAATAGACGATGGATCATAATGTGACATTTTTACATCCAACGGAATTCTATGGCCCCATCACTGCCACGTCTGTATTCTGTGAATCCTCAGCTCAAAGTAAATACTATACTAATATATAAACTACTTTTTTAACGTGATTCACGGTTCATGATATAAATATGCGATAGGAATTTTATCTTAACTTATACATAATTTCTCAACGTTTTGGTAAACAGGCATACTAACAAGTATATTAAAAATTTTGAAATAGGATATAAAAGTTTAGAGCAGTAGGTGAAAAACTTGGATGAAATGCTACGATAGTACAGAAAAATTTCAATATGAGCAGGTGGAAACTAACGCTGGTAACACGGGTTCAACTCGCGGTTGAGATAGAAAAAAGACCGTCTAACCTGTAACTATGGTGGGTAAGCTCACCATGCCACTTTTCTTTTTAAAATTCAAATTGATTTATAAAAAAAATGTGTGAACAGCTTTTAATAATAATTAAATCCTATTAATATTAAATGATTGTTGATAATTTAACTTAAGTTTATATTTAATATGAATTTTAACATTTGAATTTAATTTTATGAAGTGTGTTATATATATATATATGTAAATTGTACTGTCTCAAATTTAAATTAAATACTTTATATTCAAATTATGGTGTATTTTTATAAATTAAATTTGTGAAAAGAGGCGTCTTATTTTAGATATTGAAAAAATTAAAAAAGATATTTAAAGTCTAAATTAAAAAATAGTATGAATAAAAGAATTAAAATATATTCGGAAGGGTTGGGTTGGATAACTACCAACCCACCCCGAGGGCAAAACTCCTTTACCAACTCTGGTGAGAACAATTACCCAAAAAAAAACTCTGGTGAGAACAGAGCATGGAAGGAGGGAAACAGAAAATTTCAAGCGATTGCTCATACTTACAGGGGCTTGCATTCCGTGGTTGAAGGCGCAGGTTAAGAACTGAAGAGAGAGATTCATATTTATGAGTTACCAAAGCACACTTAATGCAAAAACTTACTGATGATGATCTATGAATGAAACGCCCTTGTTGTTGTCCCACCTCTCTCAGTTTGCAGAATTGCTGGCTGCTGCTGCTCTGACAATGTCTTCTTCCTTGGAAATTTCCCCCAAGGATTTCAATCATCCTCTCACCTTACCCATGAAAGCTTTCTTCAAATCAATCCCTCTGACCCTACCTACCCTACCTTTCCCTCTAGTCATCATCTGTCTCTGCTTTTGGCTTCACTTTTGAATGCCATGCACCCTATTTACTTACCACTAGCAACCTTTCTATTTTCGTGTCCATCCTCACCCCCACTGATTTTTTCTGACTTGTAGACATTAGCACCAACAGTTCTCACAAACATATAGCATCTTTTAATCCTTACGCAGTCATTTTGATTTTAGTTCAAGATTGTAAATTCTATTTAAAAAAATTCAACAAAAGAATAAACATTTCTCTTACCTTAAATGTAATTGGCAATCTAATGATTTATACCAGACATCCTGTGTTTTGGGGCCTTCTATTTGATTGTATTGAAAGGCCCAGTGAATTAAGATTTTTCTATTGGGTCAGGTCTTTTCAGGGTAAACAGATCATTTATGATGAAGAGAATGAGCTTCAAGAGAATGATTCGGAGTTCTTGGAGAGTGGAACCATGCAGTACCAGATATGAGACATGAGGGGCGTTAACACCCCCAAACCAAAACGTGCTTTCGGGCCATAATCCATGCAGGTGGAATATTATTTCAATAAAAACCAAACATCAAGAGCCCAAACAATGTGGAATAGAACATTTCACCGAAAAAAAAAACAATGTGGAATAGAACAAGTACAATGTGACTGATTCTTCTTGAGGTGTCCAAAACCTTGTGCTAGCAAACTGTTACTGGAAAGGCCAGTACTCCATTTCTTTAGCAGCAGGCTGTCCAGGAAAGAATACAATTGGGGATGTTCAAGATTTCCAAGCCAATGGATGAAAACATGGAAAACAAAGAGTGAGGAATGCCTCCTGCACAGGAAAGTCACAGCTTTTTCATCTTAAATTGTTATTGCAGTGACATAATGTAATAGTATTCTCAAGTTCTGCCATCCACATCAAAACCAGCACCAGTCAAATCAGGACCCAAAGATCTACCCTTAGGGATTGCACCAATTGCTTTTCCTTTTGATTGCACGCTGGCCTTCTTTTTATTTGTTCCTTCTCTCTAGTTAGGAGGCTGTAGATTATGCCCATTTGTCACCAAAACATTCTGATCGTTTCTTTGATGGAAGCATTCTCAGAGACTTCCCCCCTTGGATCCCTTGTGTTGAGAACAGAGGAAGCACTTTGTGTCGTACCATCCTGAGAAGAACTTGCTGATCTCTCATCCTAATTCAAGTCCAATATTACATCTACTGACACGATATCCACATGGATATACAAGAAAGCATGCATTAGGGGAAGGAGCAGCATATATCTAACACATCGTCTATACAAAAAATATAACCAACATTAAACAAAAAAGAACAACTCAAGATTCATTGGAGAACATGAAAGCCAGAGAGAGCTGATCTCCCCGTCAACCTATTATTCTCATCCTGATAAGCCGAAAAACGCACACGTGAACTTTGGGGTACATACATGCAAATAATTCTTTGAACTTTCAATTTCAAAACCAAGTCCCTGAACTTTAAAGCGGAAGGTAAGGTAATTTAAAGAACTCATTAATTCCATACGTCCTCCCAATTAGCACTGTCAAGATGACAGTGTTCGTGCCAAGTTAATCATGTGGATAAATCATGTTGGCTTTTCGAAGATGTTGATATGTGGCCAAAATTATTTTAGCTATTAGTGGGACATGAAAATAATTGATTTCAAAGGCTTATTTAGTGTTCTTTTTAGCATGAGATATGCATTTGGGAAATTGGGAGGTATGTCTGGCCCCCAGAAGAAAAGCTTCTATTACATAACATCGGAGATAATGGAAAGAAGATCCCCTGTTCTAAGCCATCCACCAAAGAATAAAGTCCACTAACCCACCAATGTTTAAATGATGAATAAAAGGCAAAGGAACTTACTTGATTAACAGCTGTAGATGCTCTATTTGGATTCATAGCTTCTAATATTCCTTTTTAATTCCTCCAGTCTAGAAAGCTGAGAATGATCACTCTCTTGGACCTATAAATGAATCTTAGTACCAAATGACAATGAACTTATTTACCAGGTTGCTCAAGTCTTCACATAGCTTTTGTTTTGTTTGCTCTTCATCCCTCACTGCATTTGTTGCTGATTCCCAAACCTGCAGCACATGCAATCAATACTTATCCAAGCTCAAACTTTACTGCTTTTTGGAATTTGGGAGATAAAAGCTCAAACTCAATCCCAAAATTTAGAATCTACACTAATCCAAGCTGAAAAGAACATTTCAGGGGAATTGTGTTCGATTTATCATTTAAAAGAATTTTGATTACATAAAGAGCTAAGTAAAAGGTTATGATGAACCCATCTATGAGTATAAATACGATCCAGTTTTATTTTCTAGAGAAAATCATGGTTCAGTAATGAAATTTCTAGAACTAGGACCCCCCCCCCCCCAAAAAACACCCCAATTGGGCAAACAGAGAAAGAAGAATAACCATATAAGTGAAATTATATGATTCATTACCATGATCAAGTGGAGTTGTTGACTATGAATCTAAATGCTTGCTTGGTGAAAGTGAAAGAGGTTCTTTCCATGTACGAGGCCAAACATGTTATTGGGCAGTAAAGCATCACTGTATATCACTTTTAACACTTGCTGCTTATTTAGTATAAGGAACAGGACAGTCAGCATATCAATATAAAATAAACTCGCTTTATGCATATCTATGAAGCAGTTTATGATTTACCTTATGAGTTTAGTATTAATATACTTACCACAATGAAATGCTCAGTAATCAGTACCTATACCCACCCAGACATTGCTATCTGAAAATTGCAGTGAGTTAAGCAAATATCAAAAGCGACATACAATTCGGATCTGTTCTTCCTTTGTCTTGGCCACAAGAATTCTCTCTGTTAATGCCTCTATTTTCTTTCTCAGAAGTTCAAGGGCTTCAAGTATGTGGCATATACAAAGAAAATCGAAGTCAAATAACTATGCCATAAAATTTTTTTATTTTATTATTATTTGTTCCCCCTGATTTGTGACTTAAAAAGCAGGAAACAATGATAATATGGCAACCTAGCCTGCTTTGTTTGGGCCAGCTGTAAGCTTCATCTCCAGTGTAAGATTTGCAAGCTCACGCCCCACATCACGAATTTTAGAATAGTTCTCTTCAATGTATCTGCATGTTACAGGCAGACTTGTCTAAGTTGCATTTGTTCAACCTTGACAGAGATCACTTAATACAGCATTTGTTCAACCTTGACAGAGATCACTTAACACAGCATTTGTTCAGGAAAGGAGATTCATTCATGAGGATTCCCTTGCCTCAATGTCAGCATATTAATTGGCATTAAACACAAAATACAGCACTATTCTTTCTTTATGTTCCTCTGATTCTTAATATAACATCAATTTGTTACAAAGTGGATCTTAAATTAAGTGCTGAACGTTTATTTTATACCAACAAGTTCAGTACGGTGGAAATACAAAACTATCTAACAGACGCATGACTGCACAATAATACAATTCGCTGCCACTCTGATTTCCCAAGGGCATCCCAACATTACCAACATTTGTCTCTAAAAACATCGTAGCAACGCTGTGCGGCACAAAGAGAGTATTGTATCCTTGTTCAAGGCAATAAGAGATAGGATGAGAAGAATTCTTAAAACTTAAAACACTAAAAGGAAAAGGTAAAAGAGATCTGCTTACTTCTTCAATTGAAGTAGCTACATCTCGGTGTAGCTAATGACGCAAGCTTCTTTAGGGAGATCATCAGGTCCAATCTCAGGTTGAAGGGAAGGATTGTTGGAAGCCATTTTCCTGATGGCGAATCAAACCTGCAGAGCCAGTTTTGAGTTGGCATGTTTTATAAGACGCGTCAAGTTATTTATCTTTTTATTTGATTATTTCTGAAATAATGTAACATATTAATGCAATCAACACATTAATGTTATATATAAAATAGGGTTAAGGTGCAATTTTGACAATTAAGTTTTGCGTTAGTAGCGTCTGATACCATAAAATTTCAAAAGGTGCAAAAATACACATAACATTATAAAAGTAGTGCAAAAAATAATACTGTTAATCTAACTATTACTTTCCCCAAAAAGTCAGTTTTTTCCTCTCTCAGCCATTTCATCTCTCCTCTTTCGTTTCTCTCTGAGCCATGTCATCCCTCTCTCAACTGTTACTTTTCAACCGTTACGTTTCTTCTTCATTTCTTTTTCTTTCCCTCTCTCTCCTCCTTCTTCTCTTCTTCTTCTAAGAGCTGGCGCAATCACTGCTAACAACCAGAGCTAGACTTGCAACACACCGCGGCCTTCCTCCCTTGCACCAAGATCCATGCTTCCGCCGATTACTCGGTCACCATCGGATCTGACCTCTGTATTGTCACCGCCAATGCCCGGCAGAGCGAGGGCGAGTCCAAGCTTAATCTTCTTCAAAGAAACCTCGCCATGTTCAAAAGTATTATCCCACCGCTTGCTCGTTTCTCTTCAAACTTTGTTCTACTCATCGTCTCCAACCCTATGGACTTTTTAACCTACATTGCATGAAAGCTTTTGGGCTTCCCCTCGAATCGAGTCATTGGATCCGACACCAACCTGGACTCCTCAAGGTTCAGATTCCTCATCGTCGATCATCTCGACGTCAATGCTCAGGACATGTAGGTAAGTGACTGCCTTTTATATGTATATTTATCAACTACACACACACACACACACACACACTATATATTGTCTCATTACACTGCGATGTAAACTGTTGCAGGCTTACATAGTTGGGGAACACAGTGACAGTTCAGTGGCTCTGTGGTCAAGTATCAGTGTCGGAGGAGTTCCTGTGCTGAGCTTTATGGAGAAGCAACAGATAGAGTACGAGAAGACGTTAGAGAAGATACACGGGCAAGTGGTGGAGAGTGCTTATGAGGTGATTCGTCTGAAAGGCTACACAAATTGGGCCATAGGGTACTTGGTGGCTAGTTTGGCTCGAACCATTCTGAGAGACTAGAGGAAGATCCACCTAGTCTCTATCCTAGCAAACGGACTTCATGGCATCGACGATGGAGGACAGGTGTTCTTGAGCTTGCCAGCTTAGCTTAGAAGAGCAGGCGCCTTAGGTGTTACCGACGTTCATCCCTCTCTTAGAGATGGGAGGTGTGCGTGAGAGGTGTGAAGGGTCCCAAAGGAGAGAGAGACGGTGGGCTACAAGCATACGACCACGTGTGCATGATTAACGGACGTTTATCCAAATTTCTTTATTTTAATAACATTATGTGTATTTTTATTCCTTTCGAAGTTTTATAGTGCCAGACGCTTCTCAAGAAACACTTAATTGTTAAATTGCACATTAACCCTATAAAATACCTAAAATATTATTCATATCACTCAAGTCTCAAACAATAAATCCGATTATCTTCTCAAATCTTATGCAATACAGAGGCCATTAATTAGTTAAAATATGAAGATCATTAATTTAATTTTAATAACTTAAAATAATATTAATATGAATCATCACTTAGTTAACAGGGGTGCAAAAAACAGGTGATTCAGTCTTATCCAGTCCAGTTTAATCTAAATAAGCAATATAATCAAAACGAACTGGATTGGTCGAGCTATACCGAATTCTGGACTTAGTGATCAGATCAATAGGTCTGATTTGATCCAGTCTAGGTGACTTTTTTAAATATTTTGTCATTTATGTAACAGTCCAGCATCCCTCCTTTATAAATATTGTCCATGTTCGCAGCCATAACCAAGAGCAGGGTTTTGTTTCCTTAGGTGCAACCATAGCCACCCAAAAAAAGTTTCAACGAGGGAAAAATATCCGCATCCTTATAAGGTGTGCTTTATTCCCCTTTTCGACCGATGTGAGATTTCATAAATTCCCTGTGGGAGTGAATATAAAATCCCACATCGATTGGGAAGGGAAATGAAACACTCCTTATAAGAGTGTGGATATCTTCCCCTTGTGACTGTGTTTTCTAGGTGACTATGGCTGGACCTAGAGAAACAAAACATTGCTTTTGGATAGGGCTGTAAACAAGGACAATATCAAGGGAGGGGCGCTGAACTATTATAATTTACACGTTGCTTTTTTATTTTTATTTAATGAAATTAGAGATTGTTATAGATTTGCAATTAAGTTTATTATTTTGAGATGATTTTTATTTGATTATAAGTATTTTATTATCTTAATTTTGTTTATCATGTTTAATTTTTTACTTTCCATAGAGAAAAATGAAAAAAAAGGAACTTTAATGTCTTGGACATCTTGAACCAGTCTACCAGTTCAATAGACCAAATCTAGTCCAACCTGACCTCGAATTTCTAATGGACCAAATTATATTAGACCACTAGCTTCCAAACCCAGTCCTTCTTAGAAATAGATGAGCGGGAACAACTTATTCCTCCTGAATACCTCGATTTAGCGCCAAAGAATTTCTTGTCGTTACCTTATAGTATCCGTCTTTCTTGGTGATAAATAAATCATTCGTATTCTTCTTGATCTCTCAAAGACTTCATAAAATGGATTTTCTATAGACCCCAATGAACAAGCCTCACGTGAGTTGCTAGGGATCCAATAAGTCCAACATCGATTCCTTCATACGTGTCAATTGGGAAAATGCATCCATAATGACTAGGATGGATATCTCATATTCGAAAACTAGCAGTTTGCCCTGTCAATCCTGCAGGGCCCAAATGACTCAATTTTCTACCATAAACTATTTGTGTCAATGGATTGATTTGATCAAAAACTTGAGATAATGGGTGCAATAAAAAAAAGATTCATAAGTAGTGATTAATGGAGTTGAAGTCACCAAATTATGAGAAGTCGATATCAATTCATGCCTAATTGCTCCACATATAGTTCCTTTAACCATATTTTGTCAACCCTTTGCCTTAGGATGAGTCAGTTATATTGCTCGATGGGGGCAGGGCAAGGAAAGGGATACAACTCAGCGGTAAAGTGTTGCTTTGCATGGTGGAAGTCATCAGTTCGAGTCTAATTATCCCTAAACCTAATGTGAGCTTTTCTATATGTATAAGTGGCTCATGTGATTGACGTGAGGGGGAAGGGATGGCCATAATTTTGGGAGTGGACTCTTAATGAATATGAAGCGCATGAAACAAGTTATACCTTGGAATGAATGAGAATTTCAAATTAGTTTTGTCTACAAACAAGGAAGCTATAAGTAATGTAACTATGAATCTCATGGAGAGTTCGATCCTAAAGTATGTATAAAAAATAAATGTGGGCCATTGCATCAGGCCCATCATCAATTGGGCCAATATTACTTATTAATTTTCTTTTTTCCTTTTATTTTTAGGGAAATTTACTGTACAGTCCACATAAGGGACTTATTTATCAAATGGTCCCAAGTTTTAAAATATTTATCAAATGGTCCCAGAGGTGTTGTCAATACAGCGCATGGTGTTGTCAATGCAGCGCCTGGTGTTGTCACGTGACAACCCTTGACAACACCATGAGCTAAATTGACAACACCTCTGGGACCATTTGATAAATATTTTAAAACTTGGGACCATTTGATAAATAAGTCCCTTATGTGGGACTCAACAGTAAATTTCCCTTATTTTTATATGAGCATGCTCAATAGTTTGAAATACATTCGAGTTTGACTAGATTTTGAATTCAAAATTTCTAAAGAATTAAACAAAGTAAAGTCTTTTTCAGCGCTTAATCAACTCTATTACTCGAAGGGATCATTGTCAACGCCAAAAAGTACATTGACTATAAGAAAAAATCCCAAATTTACAGCTTATAATTTAATAGAAAAAAATATGAAGAGAGATTCATCACTTCTTTATATCGCTTTATCTCTTTAACTGCCTAAGTATAAGATGTAATTTATTTTATAGAAACACTTTAAAAGTAAGAATCAATTGATCTATAAAATTTTGATGAAGTGATGGTAGCAGTTTCAAGCAACTTGGTTGCAACAAGCCCACAAGAGCAAGTGGCACCATTTGCAAAATAAATTTGGCTTAGCGTAACGAATGTTTGTCTGATTCCTATTCTTAAAGCTGTTCTGAATCTATAATTGTGACCAAGAACAATCAAAAAGAGTTCTTGGAACATTCTAGGAGTGATGGGTTACATCAATTCCTTGCGCAATTCAATGTAATTTTATCTTAAAACTAAAGCATATATCACATTATTAATGCTTAATCTTTTCCCCATAACTAGCAAAATACTACCCTAACTCTTTAATATAAGAGATAATTGATTTTTATTATGAAAGTTAAGAAAGATAAATATGTTGTTTAAAAGTATTTATATTTATCAATTCTTTCAAAACTAATTTGCATGACACATTAATTTATACATAATATAATTATATATATGAATAAATACTTTTTACTAGTGTGTTTATTTTCCTTAATCTTTCTGATAAAAGTCAATTGGCTCTTATACCAAGGAATGAAGGTTAGTATATTGCAAGCTCTATAACACCAAGTGGAACCTCTCTTCAGCTTTACAGTAAATTAATTTACCTATCCAGCAAAAGTTCACTATTAAGATTTGTAGTTGTAAAAAATATTTCATAGAATACTCTTTCCCGGAAACAATTTAATTAAAGCTCATATTGATGACCATCTGCTGGAAGTTCAAATTTCAAATAAGGAATTAACAGCAGTTTTAGTTGAGCTTCTTACAAGTTATAAATGATTAATATTGGGAATTTTGGTAATGATCATTAAAGACGTAAAAGCTCAAGTTAATTATCAAATATTTTACACAGGAAAAAACTGATATGATATATCTTTTTGATAGACATAAAATGGTGGGTGCGACGAAGATGGAGCAAAAATAGAAAATGTAGTAGTTCATAGTCACAGGTCACAAATAGGAAGGAAGCAAGGTGATTGGTGATGGTAGGGATCTAGATGATGATCTGGTCAGAATTCCATAAAGAGACAAGTTTCCGACCGGTTAGTGTGGGAAACTATCACTTGTTATGTCATTATTAATAACCAGCTTATATATGTACATATATATATTTCAATCTTTTATATCAGTCAGCATTTTGTTAATTAATTCGTCTTCCAGAAAACAAAAAAAAAGAGAGGGATTTGGCGATATTCTACAACAGCACTCGATTATGACAGAGAGGATGTATACTTATCTTTGAATATATTGAAAATGAAACCACTTTGAAATGGTCTTCAACACGTTTATTCCGGCCCCTCTCCTCTATGTCTCGCACACACAAGTTCTCTGAATTTGCCTTCAATGCTAAAAAAGTGGATCAAGAGTAGGGTTTTGTAAATCTTTCAGAAGTAACCTATGCATCATCTGTAATATCTATAATTGAAGTGAAGATATATGGCAGATTAAGTGAAGCACATATTTGGAGACTTCATTGATCAGATGGGAAAAATAGAAAGTCAACATTAGTTATTGTGGTTAAAAGAAAAGCAAAGCTCATTTTCTGTTTTCTGAAAAAGAGTTCATTATCTAGTTTGCTTGCTTCTACACAACAAGCAGTACCTGCTAGCTATGATTTTGAACACAAAACATAGGTATATAGCTAGGTTTTTTTGTTTCATTAGTGTTACAAATAAGGTTGAAAGGCGAACTTGATCATATTTTCTCTAACTAGCTAGATATTCATGTTAATAAAACATTTATATATAGAATATGATCACCATGATCGATTAGATTATAAGCTTTTTTTTTCTGTCAAAAACTTTGAAAACAAAAATCAAATTGGGATATTTGGTTTGCCTCCCAATAATAATTTCTGATAGCTACTTGTCGCACCATACCACCAGAACCCACCAACAACAGGATGGCACAGACAAAAGTAATGCAAGAATCCAAAGTTAGTAACATCATAATGTATAGTGGTGTGTATATGGACCTATGATGCGAGGAACTAATAAAGTTGTCGATGCTTAGTCACAAGCTCTAGTTAGGTTTTTCAGTTTCACAGGATTTTCTTTGTCGTGGATAATAACTTTTTCTCATTAGCCCTGCCAGTACTTTAATTTGCATGATACTGTGACAACTAGACACCATCGTTAATTGTGCCTTCACTAGTGAACTTCGTCATGTTTCCCTCTCTCATACACACGCATCTAGTTTTCTTTTCTCTGCCCTCTATATATTGTTTATCTAAAGTGATGACCTCAGCCAGAACCTTATATTAGTAGGGTAACTTTTTTATTTTCGAACAAATGGTAACAAGTTTGTTAGTGTTCTTGTTTAAAAATATTTAACTCTCATCTAAAAGTATGTTCAGCAGTGTTTTTCGTAAAATGAGATAATCTCCTCCATATATTTATCTCGGCTTGCGTAAAAGTACTTCTCCACCGCTTTTCTAAACGGACCTAGTATAAATAATTTGAGTGGGTTCAAATCTTAAATATCAATATGTGTATAATAAAAATCTAATAGTTATTTACATATAACCTAAAAATTTCAATGTGAACATTTGTCTACCTTGAACATAAAATGGCTCCGTCACTAGTGATGAGCAATAATGTGATGTTTTGTTTTCTTTTGATTTGATAAAGGTAGCTTAGAGTATAAAGGGTTTTCACCTCTTTAAAGAAATGTGCTTATCAAGATTTAAATTTGTATTCTGCTCCTTATGGGATGAAGCCGCTTATGACCCTTACTAACAACTTATTGATATAATTTGATATATTTTCTGGCACTACAATTACAACCAGGGAAAGTTTTTCTGGAGAAAAAGTTAGCTAGCAAAAGCTAGTTTCAGAGGTACCTGGTGATTCTTACAAACTCCATAGATGGGTGAATCCGAGAAGTCACGATAGGATAGTATAAACTACGTAACTTGATGTCTGTTATGTGTATTAACTGCATTGCACCAATGGAGCTATAACACCATACACACACAGATGAAGTGCCAGGCATAAGACCATCTGACTATGTAATACTCCCCTTTTCTTGAATTTGGATAGCAAGTATAGTGCCTAAGAAATGGTGGGGATCGAGCCCTAGACTAGGTGACGCAGAGCACATCTTACCCACTAGACCCAAGGTCATTGGCTGTAATACTTTCTCTAGTCCCTAGAACATCTTCTTTAGGTGATCTTGGTCATTTTTATATGGCATTTGCTAGTTTCAAAGAGTGTGGAGTATTTTTTTTCCATATATGCCTATTTTTAATAGGGGTAGTGAGAGGAGTAGAAATTAACACGATGTTAAATTTTAGTGTAGTTAATAAAGACAATATTGAAAATTACTTCATCTTTATGATAAATTTAACACTTTTAACTATTTTATTTGTAGAATGTATGAATTAGTTAGAAGAGGTTTATATTTGGAACCAGATGAAGTACCATCATCACTAGCTACTCAATCCATACGCAAGCCCTATACGCCAAACACCAACTTAATTAAACTTATAGAGAACTTAGCTCCATTGAATTATATTAGAGGGATTGAGTTTTAAACATGTTAAAACTATAATGATCAAAATATCAATTCCCTCGATGATAAATCAGGCTTACAAAAACCATATTACTATTTTTTATTCCAACAATCACTGATGATAATTTTATTAATAAGGGAATAAAATATAGTACCAAGTGGAAGCATAATTAAAAATGGGGTTGACAAATTAATGCTGTTAAATCTTTAATCTTGTAGACAGCGGACTAAGAAAAAGGTTATCGATCGTTTCCTGTGGGATGTGCAGTCCACTGTTGGAACTATGTATGATTGAATTGTGATGCCATAAAGCCATAATTCATTCAACAATTTTGTTCAGAAAGAAAGTACTAGAGATAGATTTTTGTTCATAAAGTTAAGAAGATTTGCCAGTGGGATACCAAATAGAAGGTACAAATTGCAAAAGTAGGGGAACAAAAAGCTTGACTCGATTCACACTATAAGCTAGTAATGTTTCCATGCTTATCCGTGTTATTCTTTTTTCTTTCTTTCTTTACTCTCACATCAATATTATTGTGAGAAATATGAGCTTTATTGGTAGGATGCATTAGTATTTTTGAAGGAATAATATAGTTTCAAGTAAGTTGGTTTTCTTTTTCAATTATAAGCTTCATGAAAAATCATCAGTTGACGCGTTTTCTCACTTCCAAAAGCGATCTTCTGTAGTATATGTTTGATTCATCACAAGGTAATAAATAAGGACTTACTCCTTCAATTCTAATTTCCAAAACATTTCTTGCTTAAGATTTTTTGTTTTGTTACAAAACTTTTGATGTTTGTTCTACTCCTTCAATATTTTTAAGCTACGTTAAATAACTATTTATCTATTTTATCACGTCTTCTTTTCACCTATTATCATTCATCCTTATTTCTCCTTCTTTTTTATTGGATAAGAAGATCAAATTAGAGTATTTTAGTCACCTTATAGTAATATTTTATGTTATCTAAAAATTGCAAATCGATGGGCCATAATCTTACAAAACAATGGTTTTAGAAATATGGAGAGGGTATTTGATATGTATAAATATACTTGTTAATTATTTAAAACAGAGATTCCAGACCAAAATTTAATGGAAATTAGGGGCTATAAGGTAACTAAGACAGCAATAATATTTGGTAATCAAGCCGTGTAATGAAGTTAAATTTTTGGTGTAGTAATTTGAAGAGGAAAGAAAGTGTAAAAAAAAAATATAAGGAAGGTGTCATTGTACAAAAGAGGTTTCTAGTTTTCTACCAACAGGGAACAATCTCCTTCCACAAGATATTGTCGGCCAATGTGCAAAAACTGAGAGTTAAAGGAAAGGAGGTAGAATAAACATGTACATTGAATTGAATGAAAAATAAATATTTTATGCTTGCCTATTATTTGCCACGAGCTATAAAATTAAAAGGTGAAAAAGTTTACACAAGATATCATATTTATTTTATTATTTCCTGTGCTTTTTCTTATATACATATATTTTTTTCCTTACTCAAAGTTGTCTTTCACCCTTTTGTTTTTTTTTTGGCCTACTGTCTTTTAACTCTTGAAGAATGACTTTTTTTTTGGCAGCGACCGATCCTGTCGGCGGTCATTTTATTTTACAAAAACAGAAACTAAAGAAGACACCCTTTGCTGATGTTTTCAAGTTTCAAAAATATTAAATAAATGAGAAGTACTTTTTGTTGATAGTGGGGGTGTTGGAAAGCTTCTGAACACCCCAAAAACATGTTCAACACTGTTTTTTCATAAAATAAGATAATTTCCTTCACATATTTACTTTGTAAATGGTAAAAGTGTTTCTCCATCACTTTACCAAACGGATCCAGTAATAATTAAATTCTTAGATATGCTGATGGCAGAAGGTAGAGCGCCACTTCCAGCCCTCGTTATAAACCTCTGTTTGTAATGTCTTAGTATATTACACTGTATACGATGTTTATGTGCTTGTTTGGTAACACTTATATATCACCCAAAAGCACGTTCAATAGTGTTTTTCCGCAAAACGGGACAATTTCCTTCATATATTTACCTCGATTTGCGTAAAAGTACTTTTCTACCGCTTTTCCAAACGGACCCATATTTAGTATTGGATGGAGTAATTTTGTTTGGTAAGAATCCATACTTGAAAGTCTTCAATACTTGAATCTCTCCAATAGCTTGTTTAAAACATCTGCTAAACACTGTTGTCAAATTTGTAAGCTTTTCAGTTTACCATTTTATACGTTTTAAGAGTACAAAATCATATCAATTCTCTCTAAAATTCATATAAGCTGTAAATTCGTTTGAACTTACGAATTAGATTTATAGTTTTTTGGGTTTCTGACTTATAAAATCAAGTAAACTGGCTCTTAAATGTGTACGTTTTGATTTGATCATGTTGAGTGCTTTGTTTATGAACTTCATATAAATTTCTTTTGTTAAATATAATAAATTATGAATGTGGATAAATTTAATTTCAGTTATTTAAATTAAATTGTTTTCATTTTTATATTTTATTATTTAATATATATTTGTTATTAAAAGTAAACTCATAAATTCGTGTTAAATATCTGGGTTCATATTTTTGTCACGAGTTTGTTTAAATTCATAAATTTCACAACCTTAGATTGTCCAATTATTAAATAATTTTTTCCATCTCTCTCACTGTAAAATAGGAGATTAATAATATAATGATCGGTATTTATAATTCTTGTAATAATTTGTGAACAATTGTGACAGCATCTGTTACTTTTAGACTATGTATATGTGTGCTCAAGGCATGATAGATTCACATAATTGATTCATAAATTTCATATGAAAAAATAAATAAAATCAGATATTTGTCCAGAAACAATAATACTTCCTTTGATTTTTTTTCACATATATGTCGCCATTGTTTTATGTTTGAACACAAATTAAAAACCAAAATAATTATGCTAAGATTCCTTTTAAATTTCCTAATGTCTCTGTGTGTTCTTAACTTTTATCCATTCTCTTCATTATCCACACTTACTAACTAACACAGATAAGGGTATAGTAGTTTGTTGCCAAAAAAAAATATAAGGGTATAGTTAAAATAATATTAATTACCAAACAGTTTGGATCAAGTAAAAAATTGACTTCCCTTGAGTGGAACAATAATTCAAATTTTGTGGATCCTTATAAAAATGAAAAAAATGACATTTAAAAAGTTAGACCCTACATATTCCTAACAACACTTAAATTTGAGGAATAAATAAAAACGACAGCTAAAAAGGAATAGGATGACGTTTTTAAACACAGAACCATGAATTTTTGAGTTATGTGTATGACTGAAAGCCAAAAAAAAAAATCTCTTAAATGGAGTACAATTCTCAGTTGAAAAAAAATCACGAGCACAGTCTATTCCAACACCTTCATGTCTTGTCCTCCTCGTACGATTTATTCACAGTAAATGTTTAGTTTAATTACACCACTCATAAATATCTGATCAAAAAATTACACAACACACAAACAGAAAAATAGTAATAAAATGAAAGTTACCGTATCAAAGATGTGAAAATTTCTTAGTACTTGTTAAATTTATCCTTATCAATATCAATATTAACTCAATTACTTATAATGCTCAATATATATAAAAAGGGTGCAGTCGCAAAAAAAAAATCAAATGTTTTAGGGCCAAGAAAAAAAGGAATTTATATTGTGAGTGGAGGAGAATGTAGCCGGGTTAGTGCCGTAATTAGTTGATGGGATAGTTAAATGCGTAAGGAATCAATACTCAGTATCTTTTAATTTGGCGTTTAAATAAATTAATGGTTGCTATAAACGTTGGGGGTAATTTTGGTGTGTTATTCAAACCAAAAGGCAAAGACAAGTTTAACTATGCAGGTCAACTCACAAAATAACACCATACAACTCTGCTTCTGATACTTCAACGATTCGATAAGATAATTTCTTGAGTTGTCAAAACCTTCCCCTTTTAAAAAAACAAAATGCTATCGATTAGCCAAGCCATATATTATATTTATTGATCTATCATTCTTCTATCTTATCATGCGCGCATTAGATTTTCTTTTCTTTTTTTTAAAAAAAAGTATTGTAAGCAAAGTATCGAACTTATTTGATCATGAAAAATTTAATTAATGTCAATATACACACATAATAATATATATATATAACATGGACGGTTTTTCATAAGCAATAAATGAAAAACTTAATTGCTCACATTTATTTTAAGAAAATTAATCCATCCAACAAATTGGGTTGAAAGTATAAAAGAATATACATAAGTAGGCTCAAGATCATATCTTAATCCAAAATCTTAACAGGGAAGCTTAAACAAAATTATAATAGTATTCTTACATTGAACTAGGATATATATTCTTATTACATAAGTAGAGCCCTTTTAGTTATACATTATTTATTAGTATTCTTACATTGAACTAGGATATTATAATACCCTGAACAAAATTAGAATAATTCCTTCTTCAAAAATAAAATATTTATACTAAATAAAGTAATCAAGATAAAATATTCCCTTTCAACATGGGAAGGGATCTTGTTTCCTTCCATTTAGGATGGTTGGTGTATTTCTCTCTTTATTTTTTAATTTTATGTTAATATATTAAATTTTAATATTAAATATCATAGATTTCTGAAAATGTTGCCTTAATTACAATTATACAGAGTCTATTTCACTCTTTGACCAAAAAAAAAGAGTCTATTTCACTCAATATTTTGATTTGATCCCATAAGAATATACTCACGTATCTTTTTTTTTTTTTCTCTTGAGCCTTGACTTGATTTTCTCTCTCCCCACCCAAAACGTTTATTCAAATTTTCCTGTTTTGGCCCACCTTTTTCCTTCTCTTCCTCTAAAATATTTTTAGAAAAGTATTACTTAAAATATTGCAACATTGTTGGTGAGGTGAGTGTTATCCATTACATGAATCGAATTAATATAAAAATATACAAAAGGTCATTTTGATATTATTAGTATAAACATATTTCCAAGTACAATGCGCATTTAAATTTTATGATTTTTTATTTTCTTATATAGTTTCATAATTTAATATTTTTTGGATAAAATATATGTTTGATCCTTTACTATTACAAAAAAATTGGATTCTAATCATTTAAGTTTATCCATCAATCTTAATTATATATTGTTAATTTCATTTAATGAAAAATGTTGGCACATTAAATTTAAGTGATAACTACTCTATTATCAAATGCTGACAAAACATACTTACATTTTAATCTTTCAAATATAATATTTCTCAACTTAAATTAAAATTAAAATAATGCAGACAAAAATGTAAAATATATTATTCTATTGCTTATTTTACTTTTAATTTATACACAGATAAGTGTTTTTGTCTAGTTTATTTTTAATTTAAATATACAAAAATTTTACATTATATCAAAATGCAGGCATGTTTTGTCAAAGTTTAATTGCATACTCATTACTTAAGTTTGATGAGTTTGCATTGTTTGTTAAATGAAATTAAAAACATCAAGATCAAAAGATTAAAAGTACATTTTATATACTTAACCGGTTAAAATGAAATCCTGTTAGCATATTCAACTAAACATATACATACTTTAGCCATTTTTATAACATATGAAATATTTTTTTCTTTTTGACAACCTAGAGAAAATTTACGGATTCTTGACTTCAAAGAACCCATTCCTAAAAAGAAAACTCAAGTATGGTTGATGACTAAAAATATGTTTCGATTAATGATAAAAATTAATTTTTTAAAGAGATATATAGTTCATAAGATAAATATATGACAGAAATTTTAACCCTATTAACGTTAATGTGCACTTTTCTAACATTATATCAAACACTGTCTTAATGTGTGAGTGACTTAATTAATCAAGTAATGATACAAAATATGTTAGTAATTGGAAGAAATGGAATTGCTTTTTGAATAAATAAAAACAAAAATGATGACATGACTATCACTTTGATCAAACGCCAATTGCCAATTCGTGAAGATTAGAGTATGAAGTTATAGCTTGTGGACCATTTATGAAGTTATTATTAATTCCGTCCCTAAAATATTTATTAGCTACTCAATTTTTTCGGGGCTAGCTTTTATAGTATATTTTGTCGCTAATTTTATAGGGGTATCTTTAACAATGGAATTAGCGGATTTTTTCGTGTCTAATGTCGGTGAAAAATTCAGTTAATAATTCTGTGGCTAAAATTTTATATTAAAAATAATATTTAAAAATAAAAAATTATGAAATTAATAATCATAGAAATATATAAAAATTATTAGAGAAATTTACAATCAGGTTTCAAATAGGAGAATTAATGAATAAAATATTTTAGAGATTCACAAAATTATCATAAGGCTGTGTTTGGTTTGATGGAGGGGAAAGGGATGGGATGGATATAAGGGGATAGCGAGAGATGAAAAAGTATAAGGTTACTTTATTTGATTTAGTTAGATCCAGTTTCGGTCCTCATCCACGAGCTACCGTCCTCATCCATCCACGAAGCGCACCGTTTGGGGGGGGGAAACATTGGAGGTGCTGAATCTGTCGGCAAATGAACATCAAGACTCACTACGTGGCAAGATATTAATGGTTGATAATGTGGACGCTCATTCCACATGGAAATTAATACTTGAAATAATTTAGCAATTTAATACTTCTGTATTAACCAATCTTTAGTAAAGAGTGATTTTTTTAAAGATTAAAAAAGTAATTAATTGATTTTATTTACTATTTTTTTCTAAATTCATGTGCTTGACTTATAAATCGATATATAATATGATAGGAAATACGTCATGAGTAAGTAATTTATTTAGAGATGTTTTTAATATTAAAAAATTAAGTTAGTATTAATTAATGAATCAATAGTTGTATTTGCTAAATATTAGACTTGTTTGTAACAACGTTTGCAAAAGTCAAACATACGTTCAACAGTGTTTGTTAGCAATCCATTTAAGTGCAAACCATAATAAGTTAGTGATATACTTCTGAGTCCAAAACTCAAAATGACCCACCACTTGACCAATATTTATATACATATAAGTGCCTGTTTGGGAAGCCATTTTCCCAAACGGTGCACGTAAGTCGAGATAAAACCATCTCGAAATCTGTAAAAACCATTGTTCAAAAAACCGGTTCGGACCGGCCGGTCGGACCGGGGAACCGCTGAACCGGCCGACTGGCCGGTCCCAACCACAGTCAACCCGGTCAACGGGTTGACTCGACGTTAACCGAGTCAACCCGGCCGGTTGACATTAACCCGCCCAACCCGCCGAGTTGGGTGGGTTGGGCGGGTTTTTTTTTTTGGGCCAGGACCAGTTGGGATTCGACCGGCC
>JANTPZ010091583.1:0-16156 GCA_025593235.1 Vachellia pachyceras
GGGAGAAAGTGGAGTAAGAAAAAGGTATGGTAGACATTGGAGGAAAGGGGAGTGGGATCAAATGAGACTCAACAAGCTGATGATGAAGAAATGTATGGGGACAAACTGTTGAAGTGTGGCCAGTTTTCCTGTTCGAAAGACTAGAGAAGGAGCAGTGTTTTCGAAAAAGCATGGCATAAGCATATTGAAAAGTTGAATGCTTTCTTTGGAGATGGAGTGGAAGGAGATCAGAAGTCGGGGAAGAATAACGATAAAGGAGAGGATTATGATCTTTTCCCTACGCTTATAGTGACCCGTGAAGAATATGAAAGATGGTATCTACCATGCACAAGTCATTGATTATTAAGTTATTAGGAGAGACAATTCCAATATGGGGCATGAAAGTGGCTTTGCATAGACCTTGGAAAACAAGGGAAGCTTTTGAAATCACAGATATGGATAATGGGTACTTTGTGATGTCGTTCATTAACGAGGAGGATATAAATTATGTATATTTTGAAGGTCCATGGATGGTGGCTGATCATTATCTGATTGTTCAATGGTGGCGCCCAAATTTTGATCCTTGGACTGCAGAGAGTCAAAGAAAAATTGCTGCGTGAATTCGAATTCCGGTTCTCCCTTTAGAATTTTTCAACTCTAAAACCTATGGAAAATTGGAGGCTTGATCAGGAAAACTTTAAAGGTGGACTCGACGACTTATCTAAGGGATGGGGAAGGTTTACTCGCATTTGTGTTGAAACATCTGAAAAAGTGTTTGATTTCATTAGTTACCATTTTTGGGAAATGGAGTTTTGTGGAGTACGAGGGCCTTCACCTTATTTGTTTCCATTACGGACTTTACGGACACCATCGGGATTGTTACCTAGAGCTTCACTCTAACTCTCAGGAGGAGAACATGTCAGGCCCTGGTGAGGCTGAAGGAAAAGTACAAAAGGAGAGTGAGCATATAGACGCTGGCAAGGCAAAAAAATCCCAAAAGCGGGATCGTTAACAGGAGGGCACACCGGTAGCCTCTGTTGGTAGCGATACACAGGTACTAGATAAGTTGGGTGCGTGGAACTTGGTTATCCGGCCACCACGACGAAGAAATAACATCCCTGATTCGTTGGAGACAAGAACGAGTAATTAGCAAAAGCTTTCGAAGAATAAGCCTGCCACCACAGCCATTAACGAGCAAAGAGGTGTTGGTTCTCATAGCTTAAGTAACGACGTACTTGGAGCGAGATTCTTGAGTAGGCCAAATTTGGAGTCCCGAAATTTTGGGAAAGATGTTACAAATAAAAGAAAGTGGGTCCCTGTTGACCATGCAAGGAGAAGGAAGGAGCGTGTGATCATAGGTGGCAAAGAGCATAGGGCCGCGAGGATCGGGAGAAACGAATGTGGGATCGAGTGTCTCCAAGCCCAATAAGCAATCTTTTTTATCCTCAGCCAATCCATTTAGTGCTTTAATGGACATGAGGCAATCATGTCCATCAATCGCAAGTGACTTAGCTGAGGACCTGAGATTAGTGGACACTAATAAGGAAGCGATGAACCTTAAAGGAGCGGAAGCCCAAAATGAGTTGAGAGATGAGGATGGTAGCAGGCGAGTCTTTCAGGAACACATAAGGGGACGATGCTAGATGAAAATGAGGGCTTTACAGCCCATATTTCGATAAAAAGTGTTGTCCCATGAATTGTCTCTTCTGGAATGTGACAAGTACATGAAATAAATCTTTGGTGGGCCTAATTCATTATGTGACATCTAAATATAATATTGATTTACTTGCTATTTTTGAGACTAAGTGTAGAGAGGTGAAGGCAGAACGGATTGCTAGCAGATTGGGTTTTTCTCATTTTAAGATTGTGTATGTAGGGGTGTGCAACGTGCGAGACGAGCTAGCCCGATGGTCAACCCGTAGCCCGCTCGTTTAATCTTGACCGGGTTTGGGCTAGCCCGCAAACCGGTAGCAACCCATTTAACCCGCAACGAACGGGTTAGTCAGAACCCGGCCGAGTAGACGGGTTGCACATTTACCCCTTTTCTTCTCCACCAACTTCAGGCTGAAACATGGAGATCTAACCAGAAAAAATGCAACCAGAAGATGGATCATGGACACGAAGGGGAAAACCGAAAAACCAAAAGATGGATGCGAAGGGAAAAACCAGAAAATGCAACCAGCAGATGGATGCGAAGGGAAAAACCGAAAAATAGTTGCCATCTCTTCGTCTCTCGGAAAAATCGCTCACCTAGTTCACGCGACAATCAGCAAAGGAGAAAGATGAAGAACTGGATGACAGAGATGGTTGAAGCACAACTGGCGTGGCCGGCAACGGAGGACTGGGCGTGGTGATGACACGAGCATGACAACGACAGCATTGGAGAGTGGAGAAGGCAGAAGGCAATCCGTGAATTGCGCTGGGTCGTTCGATAGTCGTCGACCATGGTTGGACAAGGGTTTGAGAGACAGAGAGGATGGTAGGATGCTCTGATTTCTTTGAGGAAGAAAAAAGGCTAGGTGAGAGTAGAGGTGATATGAGGAATAAATTATGTGAACATGGTGCAGTGAGGAATCAACATTGAATCAGTAACTGGCATACACATGCCTTTGCTAAACAAGCCAAACTAATTTATTCTAACTTAATGAAAAATTTAAGATATATATATATATATATAAAATATAAACATAAAATATATAAAAATAAACGGGCGGGCACGAGCAGCCCGAGGATGTGCCCATGCCCCGTCCCGTTTAACAAGACAACCCGCTCATTTCAGGCTGCTTTACGGGTGGGCCTAAACTGGTAAAAATGACACTGGGCCTGGGCGAATCCACCGGGTTCTTGGTTGTTTGCTTAGCCCTATGTGGTTGCTCTCGACTTTTGGGGTGATGTTTGGATTCTCTGGCATGATTCAAACTAGACTATTGAAGTTTTAGACATATCAGAATAATTTATTCATGCTCGGGATAGAAATGGGAATGATAAGTTCCTCATTACCTCTGTATTCACTAGTCACATTGCAAGTAATAGAAGAATTTTGTATGATCAACTATCTTGTATTGGAAGCAATATTGTGGGCCCTTTGATGATTGGTGGTGAAACATGAAAGGAGATCTACACCTCGGACCCCCAGTTTTGTGGATAGAGATTTCAGTTGTTGGGTTAATGATCTTGCATTAACTGGCTTGGGATGTGTGGGACCAAAATTCACTTGGAAATGTGAGGGATGTGAAAGTAATGATGTAATGGTGAGGTCGCTTTTATGGTATAAATCTAATCACAAACCCATCTTCCTCAAAATGCTCCCCGCTTCTTCTAGTCAACCAAAAGTATCGAGGCCGTTTCGAGTGAATGCCTCTTGGGTTCTACATAAAGATTTTGAGAGCATGGTCAAGGATAGATGGGATGAAAATGAAAAATGGATTGTCAATGTAACCCTTTTCGCGGAACGTGCTAAGATATGGAGCCATAAGGAGTATGGTTTCTTGGATCATAAAAGGTGACATCTGATAGGACGGTTAGATGGCTTATCTAAGGCTATGTTTCATGACAACACATTTTCTCTTGATCTTTTACACAAAAAGTTATGGGAGGAATGTGAGGATGTTTTGATCCAAGAAGACTTGATGTAGGCTCAAAAGCGAAAATCAACTGGTATTCCTTAGTAGATAAAAACTCTAAATTCTTTCATGCTCGTGCAAATGGGCGGCGTCATCGGAACAAGATTGAAGTAATTTAAGATGATTCTGGGGCTTAGATTGATAATGCTGACGACATAAAGAAATTAGACATCATGCTTGCTAAATTATGATATTGCTTTCTTGGTCATTGTGCCTTCGCAGTTGGATGCTTTAGCTATAAGTATTAAGGGGGAGAAAATAAAAAATGCCACTTTTGATATGGGGGCACTAAAATCTCCAGAAGCAGATGGACTAAACGCTTTATTTTTCCAAAGTCAGTGGGAGACAATTGGCCCCACCGTTGTCAATTGTGTCAGGAACATGATTAAACCCAGTTAATATCAAGTAAGTAAATGATACTTTCATTGTCCTAATACCAAAAAAGGACAACCAAAACAATATTCGTGATTTCCGGCCTATTAGTCTTCACAACGTCATCTACAAAGCAGTCACGAAAGTGCTTGCTAATCACATCAAGCAAGTGCTTCCGGATGTTATTTCTCCAAACCAATATAGTTTTATTCCTGCAGAATGAGCTCTGATAATATCATTATAGCTCAAGAGGTTATTCATTCCATACAACGTAAGAAGGGGAACAAAATGTTTCATGGTCATTAAAATTGACCTCGAAAAAGCCTATGGCAGGATTCATTGGGAGTTTGTAGAGCAATGCATTAAAGAGTTAATGTTTCCCTAATGGCTTATAAAATCTATTAAATTTTGTATTTCCTCCCCTAAATTACGCATCTATGGGAAGGTATCGAGGCAGAGGAATTTTACCCGACGTATGGTATCAGACAAGGGGACCCTATCTCCCCCTATTTATTTGTGATTTGCATTGAGAAATTGGCTCATTTAATCCAAGTTAAACTAGAGCAAGGATGCTGGAAGCCCATCAAACCATGTAAGAAAATACCACCTATTTCAAATTTATTTTTTGCTGTTGATCTTATAATTTTTCCAGAAGCAGGTCTTGATCAGGTGGAAATTATTAAGAAATGCCTTAAGAGATTTTGTGAAGCCTTAGGCCAGAAGGTTAGTCATGCAAAAATGAAGGTGTTTTGTTCCAGAAATGTCAACCATAACAAAGCCACACAGATAAGTACTGAACTTGGATTTACTCAAACTGGCAATCTAGGTAAATATCTTGATGTTCCGCTTCATCATGATTGGGTGACGAAGGAGACATATCAATTCATAGTGGACAAGGTGAAAAGTCGAGTAAGCAATTGAAAATAAACAAGCTATCCTTTGCAGGGCGTTCTACGGTCATCAAATCGATTGTATCCGCCATTCTTAGTTATTCAATGCAGACTGCAGATTTACTTATGAGCACATGCAAGAATTTGGAGAAAATCTCACGGAGATTCTTATGGGGAGAGGCTAATGACCATAGGAGGATGCACTTAGTGGCTTGGAATAAGGTGTGTCAGGAGAAAAAGGTAGGAGGCCTTGGTATGCGGTACTTAAAACAGCAGAATAAGGCTTATATAATGAAGTTGGGATGGGGCCTTGTGAAGAGAAAGGTGCCTTTGGGTGAGAGTGATATGAAGCAAGTATAATTGTGAAGATGGCTTTCTACCTAACATTGATCCCAAGAAACTTGGTTCATGTGCTTGGAGAGGAATCATGAACTCTTGGAAGAGCGTCCAGAAAGGGATGAAACACGTTAGAAATAGAAATGAGGATGATGATGTTCGATGGAAGTGGGAGAAAAGTGGTGATTTCACATTTAGCTCAGTTTATAGGAGTCTGAATGATAGAAGGGAGGAAAGGCAAACGTTGTGGCCGATTATTTGGAAACTTAAAATCCCTTAGAGAAGCAAGACTTTCGCTTGGGTAACCCTTCAAGGACGCCTTCTAACTAACTATAGAAAATGGAGAAAGGGCATTTATCCAAATGGTTCTTGAAATCTTGAATTGCTGATCAAGAATAATTCAGCACTTTCTGATCTGATTTATTTAAGAGCATAGCCGAGTACATAAATAGAGAAATTAACAGTTCTTGTGATGTGTGTAGTAACATTATGGAACATGACCTTCATGTGCTGTGGGACTGCTATAAAACAAGGATGTTTTGGGAGGGTATAGTGCATCCTTCATATCACTCATCTTTCTTTGGTTCTGACATTCATACATGGTTTAAACTAAATATGACAAGGAAGATAATGAGAGGAGGGAGATTGGAAGCATAGTTTCATTATAATCTGCTGGCTTATTGGTGAGCAAGGAATGAGCACAGGCATGGGGCAATGATGCTAGTTACGGGCAAATATTTGCATAAGCTAAAGACATCAACCACTGTATTCTTCACTCGAGAACTAAAATAAGTGGAGTGAATCTGAACGGTAGACGTGAAGTTGATAGACGGCCTACTTCTGAGAATACTTCAAACGATATATAAGTTATGGTGGATGGTGCTTACTCCTATACTTCTGATACCTCAGCTTGTGGCGGCATCCTTATGAATGTGGGGTTATCTTTGAAAGTTTTATAATGCGTTTGGACCATGGGGATTGACTTATTGCAGAATTATGAGAATGCTTAATGAGTAAGGCTGAGCAAACAACCCGAAATCCGATGGATCTGCTCGGGCTCGGTGTCGTTTTTACCCGTTTGGACCCGCCCGTAAAGCAGCCCAGAATGGGCGGGCTTAAACAGTCGGTCTGTCTTGTTAAACGGGACGGGGCACGGGCACAGCCTCAGGCTGCCCGTGTCCGCCCGTTTATTTTTATATATTTTATGTGTGTATATAATTTTATATATCTTAAGTTTTTCATTAAGTTACAATAAGTTAGTTTGACGGCATCGTACGCTAGTTACTGATTCAGTGTTCGATTCCTCATTGCACTATGTTCACATAATTTTTTCCTCATATCACCTATACTCTCACCTAGCCTTTTTTTTTCCTTGGAGAAATCAGAGTGTCCTGCAGTCCTCTCTGTCTCTTAAACCCTTCGTCCAACCATGGTCTACGACTATCAAATGGCCTAGTGCACCCTCTGGCACACCCTTCTCCGACCCATGCGCAGTTCACGGCTTGCCTTCTACCTTCTCCACTCTCCAGTGCCGTCATTGTCGTGCTTGTGCCGTTGCCATGCCCGGTCCTTCGTTGTCGGCCACGCCAGTCGTGCTTCAACCATCTCTGTCATTCAGTTCTTCGTCTTTCTCCTTTGCAGATCATCGCGTGAACTGGGCGAGCGATTTTTCCGAGCAACGAAGAGAGGTCGACTATTTTTCAGTTTTTCCTTTGCATCCATCTTCTAGTTGCATTTTCTAGTTGCATTTGGTTGCATTTTCTGGTTTTTCCCTTCGCATTTATCTTCTGGTTTTTTGGTTTTCCCCTTCGCATCCATGATCCATCTTCTGGTTGCATATGGTTGCATTTTTTCTGGTTGGATCTCCATCTTTTAGCCTCAGGTTAGTGGAGAAGAAGGGTAAACAGGCAGCCCGTCTACCCACCCGAACCCGGCCGGATTCCGACTAACCCGTTCATTACGAGTTTAAACGGGTTGCTATCAGGTTGCGGGCTAGCCCAAATCTAGTTAAGATTAAACGGCCAGTCTGTCCCGCCCATTGCACATCCCTATTAATGGGCCTTAAAAGAGCATGAAATAATGGGTAGAGAAGCTCACTCTAACATCGGACTCGACGGAAACTATCAACCTCCTCCAGAATGAGGTATCGGATCTTTATGAGGAACGTAGCTTGATTAGCAAGGTAAAAATGATGCTCAAGCGGGACTGAGATGTCACTTTAAAAATTATCGAGAGACGTAAACAAAATTGCTTATTGTATGGCAAAAAAAAATGCACTTGTTAGTGCTCTGCCCTTAGACGCCACATCCTTAATAGACCCTTTACGGTTGCTTTTTTGAAAGCAACGGGTGTCACTTAGTTCCATTTTTTTGTTTTTGTTTGTCTTTTCTGTTTTATTTCCGTCTTGTATAAAAAAAATAATTAACTGATTTGATCAAAATAAAGTTGAATTGAGCTATATCAACACCAATGTTACATTTTGCCCAAAGGCTACTTTTCATATGTACATTATCAAACAAAATAACACCAAATAATGACTACCATTTTTCTAAAAACAAATATCACCAAAGCTAAACTTCTCTAAAAAGAATTGATCTTATATAACTAGAAAATCACCAAGCCTACAATATATAATTGGGTGGTTCCCATCTCACCCTCCCACTTGATTCCCATATATATTTTGAGTTTCTGACCTCAAGCACTCACATAGATGTCCAAACCTTTCGCCACCATCTTTGTGCCCTAAATTTCCCCAACTCCGGTATATTGGGTACCAATGATAACTATGCTGTAAATCTGCTAAGATAACACCTGACACTCCAAACCCTTAGTACAAGGAAAATACATATATTCGTATCTTCATATCAGACAATGAAGAAACCCTATACAAGATTCCAAGACGCCTCCGAGATAGAGATGCCGATTCTACAGACTGGCTGTACAAACAGGAAGGAATTTCATATTACCTCTCAAGTCTGTACAAAGTTCAATTATTCTTGACACGGAATTCCAGCCGGAATACGTTGAGGTTCTGGGTGAACTTGTCCCTGTTTTTAGAGTCTAAACTTCGGTTAACGTCTGCCATAAGTTTGTCAAAACACTGTGAAAGCCGGTGATGCTGATCCATTGGCTGCAAAAACGGAAAGAGCCTCAGTTACATAACGTGGACATAATGGAAAAACACAGAACCCACCACTTTCCGTCACCCAGATACACAGGGTTATGGAGCCGAGCTAATTTCCGGACCCAACATTAGACTTGTAAGACATAGTTATGAAAATGAAGCATATGACATTGAACTGTGTCAGGCCTCAGGAACTTATTGCTAACATTCTGTCACATTCAATTTCGTTGGCTTAATATAATGTTTGGTCTTTATAGTTTGCCCTAATTTTGGTTTTAATTCCTATAGTTTCAAACTATAGATTTTGATCCCTCAAGTTTTCCGTCTAAAAAGTTAGTCCTATATTTTAATAAAAATCTGGACTATTTTTCTCTGAGGACTAAAATCTATGGTTTCGAACTATAGAAGCCAAAACCAACATAACGACAAAACATAAGAACCAAACATTATATTAATCCTTTTTCTTTTTTGGGGTATTGCCATGGGTTAAACCCCATTTGATCTGCCTCGATGTTTAGAGACCAATGTCATTTCTTTATCACTAAGACCCCAAATATTTTTATTACTGATATGAAATTCTGATAAAAAAATCCATACGCAATATGAAATTAAAAAGAGTTCAGGCATAAAATTCCGAGTTTAACCATTACTATGTCTATTACTATGCGTGATGGTTTCAAGTTGCTCAAATTTGGCGGGGAGACGAAATACCTGTGATGCCAAGATCTGAGTTTTTAAATCAGAAAATATCTGCAAGGAAAAGAAAAACCCTTAGCTCCCTGTAAACTTAAGCACCAGAAAATTCACAAGCTCAAATAATTAGCAAAAAAAAAAACAAGTGTTTGGTATCCCCTTAACTAACCATTATTAATACTTGCTATTTATAGAACTTGAAACAATGGTAACAAAAATATATTAGCATAATTCTCTTGATATAAATTGAGACCATTACCATAGTAGTTGATTAGGTTTCCTTTTCTTTGAAAAAAAAATAGCAAAATACATAAAGCAAAGCATGTTTCGTAAAATCCATTTATAAATTCTATGTAAAATTAACGCTTTTTCTCCCAAATTTAGCCTTTGGAATAACTGAAGGCAATGACCCAATCAGAAGAGCAACTCAAAACATTGCAAGGTGTGATCTGAGTCTCACACAAAATAGGATTTTGGTGCAGAGGTTATAGAGACCATGGGTCTTGCAGCCTCATGAATTACCTCTTGGATGTTCTCCCAAAGGTCCTGATAATGTGTATGGAGTTTTGTGGAGTAAGCTAACTTTGAATCAGTCCGATGATGATTTCATACTGTAAATCTAATATATATACAGCTTCTGGAGATTGTAACAGATTCTCCATGAAATCAGGAGTTAATATGGGGATATTATACAGATATTTCTCTCTCTAATCACACCTAACCATATCCCTCGATATTCTCCTAATAATCAGATGCCAATTTATTTACATAATCACAAGTTTTTTTCGAAATATGTAAGGATAAGAAAATATTTCAAGGTAAGACAAGTTTTATCCTAACTTTTAAAGATAAAATTAATTTTTAACCCTATATGACAAAGTTTGCTCTTGTGCAGAGGAATTCCAATTTCTGCACAGTCACATACAACAAATGATTAAATTAATACAAGTAACGAATATTGGAGGAAACATTGTCCCCATGTACCACCATTAATTATTTGTTTAAGAGTTGTGTGAACACTAGTTATGAATTTATGATAGGGTGTAGACAAAAGGGGCATCTCAGTTGTACTACCAGCTACAGAGTTATTATTTTCATTATGCTTCGCAAGGATTACTTGTTACCATTGATGTATTACTCTTCTCACCCCATAATTTTTTTTCCATAGAAACAAAAAGGACTTGTAAAGTGAAAAGGTAGGCAAGAACATTCATCGTTGCTTTTATATTCTGAATCATAGACAACATACTGATAACTAATAAGCATGGAAATATTTAAGAGTTTTCAAAGGTTACTTTACCTGCTCACTAATAACAATTAAGCTCAACATTGGCCTTCTCAGATTCCACTGGTTGCCACAATCTTCAAGTAATATTATCTCAAAGAGATCCTTCAGAATCTTAAGCATGTAAAAGAGATACTCAACTCAATTAGACAACAGAAATATGGTTCCTTTCCTCACGAAATAGTAAAAGAACAAAACAGAAATCAGACGCCGTTCAGACTGAGTATGATACTTCATTATTGCATGATTTTACGTTTTGCCCTGGATTAACCCATTGCATTGCTGTAATTTCGTATTTAAGTTATACAAGTATTAGAATAGCCAGCTGTTCCAAGCTTTGAGTTCTCAAACTAAAAGGGGTTTTTTTTAGGGAAATTTTGTCTTAGGTCCCAAATAAGCAAGTTATTTAAGGAATGGTCCCATGGATGAAAATAGTTAATGAGATGTCCCAATTGACAACATGAGGTCCTTGTATTGACAATATCATACGTTATGTTAATAACACCTCATGTTGTTAATGGCTGATAGGTGGTAAATGTAAAATAAAATACGACATACTTCTATAAACAAATTGGGGCACTCCGCAATGTGACGAGCAAGATTGACTGCTCCTGGTAGATTCGGGGCCTCTCCCATAGTGATATTGTTGAAGTAGAAAGCAGCCAAATTATCAACAGCAGATGCACACTGATAAATAATTCAACGAATTAGATGAAGGCAGTCACAGTAAATGAAAACCTTGACATAAACAGCATCTTAATCCCAAAAGAAAAATACAAAAGAAGCTTAAAAGATTATGTTTATACTGATCTATTTAGAAACAGGAAGATGCAAGCTGAATAAAAAAAATGGGCTTTACCATAACCTGTGATGAGATGCCCGTATCCAAGCCTTTAAGACCAGATTGAAGGGATTTAACTATATGAACGAAGGTGCTAGTGTCTGTGTTCAATATGAAGGAAATATGGCTGTTAAACAAGACCTCCAAGAATGCAAAGTAAGCCCTCGTTAGCTGCAAAACAAAGGTAACAACGTAAAGAAATGTGACAAGTTAGCAGAAATAAGATCTGCCATATAATTTGAGAAGACCTAGATCGAATTAAACTTGCACACTTATTTTTCATTGTGCCACATTACAGTTTATTTATGAAGCATTGCTTATAAAAGTTTACACTGATGCACTGAAAATTAAGCTTATCAACAAAAGTAAACAACAAAGCCTGAAATAACACAAGAATTTGAATTTGGTCCTTCACTTGGATATAAAAGCAATTATAAGCATTCACGGTGGCATTAGATCAGATCAGCAATATACCTAGGTACTTAGTGGAGAAGACTTGGGTACTTAGCCTTGTATACTTAATATATGTCCAATCAAATCAGAACAAATGGATTTTGAAGTGTTAATAATATTAATAATAAGAGTTTGTTATAGAATAATTAATAGCTCGGTTTGTTTTGCCCGTTGGCACAACGGGTGCGCTTACCGAGACACTTTTCCTTTCACATAAATTGCCTCGGAATCTGTGTCCGTTTTCCCAATGGGCTATCCAAACAGAGCCAATATATAAGAAAATCCACATGTCATGATTCAATTGGAAAAAAGCACCTTAAGTATGTAAATTTTTCCTTAGATCAAATCAACAATGTAATTTGAAGCACAATTTAATGTAGCATTCAATTATAAAAACATTGTTTGGAAAGAAATATTTTATACATACCTTTCGATAAGCCAAGATATCTAACAAAGATATTGACAAGGACATCCTTAGAGCAGCATCAAGTGCATCAGAAAGAGCTCTATCGCCATATAATTCAAACACGCCAAAATTGACATAGTTTCCAGAAAGCGCTGTTATTTGGGGGCAAAATACCAAGATCAGTAATCCCAAAAAATTTTTATTAGTGTCAGTTAGTCAGAAGACATGCAAATCAACCCAACATTGACAAAGACCATTTCATCCAATAATATCAACTCAGGAGCTGTCAGGAAATGTCCCAAGATTGGTTTTATTAATGTCTTTAACATGCCCCTCTGGTGGTAGATAGAGCACGGCCATGTTGTACACAGGCTTCATTGGCCATGTGACTGGACCAAGGCACACAATGTGCACACCTCTTGTTCCCAATTGTTTCTTTCTCCATGGCTTTAGTCTGTATTACATATTGGCTAGAAAGATTAAGAAATTTGAATGTTTCAATCATTTTTACTGGTAAGAAGTCCACTGAAAAGGGGCAAAGGAAGATCAAACGCTCAATGAAGTTATTGAACGAGACTTTGGGATTAATAATCTATTAAAACATTTGATTATTGATGGTGCACAATAGCATTGTGCAATCCATGTGGCCGTCACAACCTAATAGGATATGACTTGTTGTTTTGCTGGGATAGGTATATTTGGATCTTGTTTATACTGAGCTTAAATAAACGGAATGCACATTGTTTTGGTTTTTCACATGCTATTAGAACCTTCTAAATATGTGAGTTCACATATCAAGAGGAGTCTTTTACTTAAGTAGTTTTGTCTTGCTATTATTATTCAGTTACTGTCGGACTACAACAGTACCACTATATACATGTAGAAGGGTGTGAATCAGTGCTTCGAAGTATTATCTAAATAAAATTTTCATACTTTTAGTTTTCTCTAGGGGTCTCTTTTATGCACCAAAGGTGTCACATCCTGGTCCATCAACAGAAATGGCAAGGGAAATTAACTATAAGACAAACTCCTAGAGATGTTGACATCATAAAATACATTGATCAAAGATAATTGTGACACAAAGAAACAGTAGGAAATTATAATAGTCTACAAAACATTAGGCACACAGTTTACTAGGAACTCCACATTGACAAGTTTCTCACTGGTCCAAAATGTGTGGGAAGCCAACCTAGAAATTAATGTAACACTTGAGTTTATTACTAGGGTGTATGTTTCTTTAAGCTATTGGTCTTTGTTATGAGTATGGACATTCAAGGTCGAACTTCTCTTCCACAATGCTAGTAGGATAAGTACTTCTAGCACAAACCAGGCAGGTAACAGAAGATAAAAGCAAACCAACCAAATATATGTTGGACATAAAGGATACATTTGGGAGTTCACAAACGGAATGATCATTAATGAAATGGAGTAGAGTGGGACACAGTGGATGGGAACAGAACGTTCTATTGTCCAATAGTTATATTGAGCGAAGGAATGGTTTCATTTAATCATTGACTTAAAACTTCTATAGAATTAATGGAATTGAATTGGTAATAGTTATGTTTCTCCAACTCAGTCGGAAGAAGTTGAAGAGTGGGATGGGTTGAGAAAGGTGAGAGGTAATTTTGTTATAACATTATTTATTTCAAACCATTACTGCAATTCATCTTTGACCCCCAAATTGGGGGGGGGGGGATCCGGAAGAAGTGGATTTAGGATGGCAAAAGGATTGCTTGGGAGGCCATCCCAAGCCACTCCACTCCCTTTTAAAAAATGTTCCCAAATAATGGAGTAAAGCTTCTAGGCATCCTACCCCATTCCATTACATCCCATAAAAGAACTCCCAAGTACTACTTAAAGCACATCATGGCAATACCATGAACAAGACAGGCTAGATTTTTACCTCTTGACAAAATTGTTAGGCATATCCATATTCCTTTGAACTTATAGGTATATATATCAGCAGCATTTGCCACTGACAGAACTCTTGAACCATAAGCAACAATCATTTTGCTGACTTCCCGGAACAAAAGTATGCCATTGGGAGAAGAGGAGTCAAATGTCAAGCGCTGAGCCTTATTCAAGACAAACTCTGCTACAAACTTCAACAAAGGAGTAGTAACCTGCATAATATATTAATACAATATTTACCAAAACAACAAACGAAGAAATGTTGGCCAGATTTATGCAGCAACCAGTGGGAAACCCAAAAACAAGAAAGAAAGCCAGAAAAAAGGGGAAAATAATCACCATCCTCAAAATCTGTCTGCTCCCTTGATGGAAATATAAATTTCTTCTTAAATATTTAGAGTAAGAGCAGAACCAAAAGAGAGGAATACCAAAAGGCAAATCAAAGAAAAAAATCTCCAAGGAACAAGGACCTCAATTTCCCCAAATTCTCCATATCTCTCTCATCCATTACTTTAATCCCATTTCCCAGACAAACAACCAGTAGAAACCCCCCTCTAAAAAGAATCAACTCGTTCCTGCTTCTCAAATTCCTTTAACAGCCCCATATTTCTTTCTTGTGCAGATCATTTACTTTCAGGGTCTATCAGAAGTTCATTTGACTTGTCATGCACAATTTAAGGCCAGTATAACTTAAGTTACCAAACAACAGTGCTGTCTATCAGATTGCAAAGAGTAAGTTCTGATGTTACTTATGGTAATGTATGTACCAAGTCATATAAGCTAGCATCTGCAGAATATGGGCATAGGATATAGAAGATATCAAGATAATGAAATTTTGAGATTCCACATGATATAGAATTACCTTAAATTAACCATAGGAACATAGTGGAAGCTATCAAAAGGCATGTACAAACTCTATTACCTCTGGAGTGTCTGTCCAATGTGAAATCCCTTGTATAAGTAGTGGCATGTGTGCAGGATACAACCAATCAAAGAGAAGGCCATAGGTTCGCCGGCTGAGGCAAGCAAAAACGATATGAAAGACCATATTATATATAGCTATGCTGCCATCAGAAGCCAGTAATGACCAAATACCAACCTACTCGTCGCCATTGCAATTCCTCTAAGGTCTCTCATTAACCCAATAAGTGCATACTTTACAGCATCTGTCCGAAACAGTGAGTCAGGAGCTGATTCCAAACTGAGAAACACCTGAATGCAAAATATTCATTGCACCAAATTATAAGAAATATCAAGTCAGATCTCTAATTAAGTCAATTTTACAAAATCATATCTTGTTAGAATTATAACTAAACCATTCATGGTCAAGTGTTTGAACCCTGCCACCCTCAGTCTACTAAATACTATGTTCTCTAAAATTCATATTATTCATTAAATCCTAGCAGAAATAAATAGGAAGAGACAGCAGAGTGAATGAAAAAAAATTCCCCATAATGGCCAAACAAACTAAACCCAAATATAAGCAAATAATACAAATATAACAGAAAGATAATATTCTAACAATAACCACATATTATGCAACTCACAGCAGATGTATCTTTAGACTTTTTTCTAATGTAATTTATGCAAACAAGCAATACATTAAACTGAAAGTATATTCAAATTTTCTATAACAATGTTGAAGAATGTTGCCCATTGATGAACTAGATTTGTAAATAAACTATATCTGGAGCAGTCACAACAAATCAAGAAGAATAAGGGTGTGTTTGGAAATTCCGTTGGGAGAAATGATTTTACAGATTTCGAGGTATTTTACGGATTTCAAGCTGATTTTACGGATTTTCAAGATAGTTTTTAATTTCAAGATGGTTTTTATAGATTTCGAGATGGTTTTGTCTCGGCTTGCGTTTACCGTTGAGGAAACGGTGTTCCCAAAGAAGCACTAGAGAAGCTATCGTTATGCCTTTCCTTCCTATTTTGAATAACAAAATAAATAATATACAAATGAAAACATCATAATGCACATAAGATCCTGGCAAGTAGTAGCTTGGAGTTCCAAGTGACCAGCGGCCACAAAGGAAAAAAAGCAGAAGGTAATGAGCACTGGCAATAGGTGTAAATAAGCAGCATAATGGAAAAAGGACACAAATTTTGCAGGAATCATGATGATGATGCAGCTCAACCCCCAGAATATGAAGGGAGGAAAAGCAAAGTTGAGGAGCTGTGTCACATTAACTGTTTTCACATGTATAAAACCCACACTTAGTCGGTGGACAAATTAC
>JANTPZ010091584.1:0-25518 GCA_025593235.1 Vachellia pachyceras
GATAAGTAAATTCATTGCTGCTGTTTTTCCATTGCATTGGATCAGCTAATTTTTTTAATACCTTGGGAATAATCATCCTGCTATGGCATGTGAATAAGGTATGCACATATATACATGATATAAAAAAAATTTAATTTCTATGTGTTTTTACTTGTGACATTTTCTAAGAGAAAAATAATTTAATTTTGAACTACTCTTTAAATTCATTTTTTAATTAATATTAATAGTTTCTTAAAAGAATGACACGAAAGAACATGAAAAATGGTAAATAACAGAGATGTGTGTGAAGATTTCATAATCCCACAATGATATTTTTGAAATTGAAGTAAAAAACAGAATAAGAGACGAAAGACTGAAATGCCTTAAACAATTTTAAAAAGTTTTCAACCAGGTGCTTGAGACCGCATTGACGACTGGCCACCTGGTTGGAGCCCCTCTTGCCAGCTGCCACCGACTGGCCACCTGATTTTTGTACCGGTTAAATCTGAGTTATATAATTAATTTTAGATTATTTGAGCCTATACTAACTATTGAATGAATGAGATTTGAGGTTGATGATGAAATATGAATATTAAGATTTTTAGGTGAAAATTTAAGTGCTAGAATTTAGTGTTTTTAGATGAATTGAGGAAATAAAGATATTTTTAGTGAGAAATGATGTGTAGAAGAAAGAAATTGGGATTTCAACAAGGATTTAATGACATTTGATCTATGTGAATTTTTGAGGATTTAAAAAGAGAGCAAATTGTGAGGATTTTCGTTAAATGAAGAAAATTAGCATAATTACTTTTATCAATTTAATTTGAGAGATTTCTTTTATAAGGATTTCAATAAGGATTTGGCAAATTTTGGGGACTTTTGGGAAAGTCAGACTTTTTTATAAGCATGATTAATTTTATCAATTTAATTTGAGAGATTTTTTTATAAGCATGATTACTTTTTTCAATTTAATTTGAGTTAAATAATTAGTTTAGGAAAATCTTTATTAGATGATATTTTTTGATTAGGTGGTTGGAAACTTTTTTTAAAATGGTTAATAATATTTCAATCATTCTATTTTGGGGTTGATTTCTTGTTTGTAGTTAGGGGTGTGCAACGGGCGGGACGGACTGACCTGATGATCAACTTGTAACCTGTCCGTTTAATCTTAACCAGGTTTGGGCTAATTTGCAATCTGGTAGTAACCCGTTTAAACCCGCAATGAACGGTTTAGCCAGAACCCAGCATGGTTCGGGCAGGTAGATGGACTGCCCGTTTACCCCTTTCTTCTCCACTAACCTGAGGCTGAAACATGGAGATACAATAGAAAAAATGTAACCAGATGCAACTAGAAGATGGATCATGGATGCGAAAGGGAAAATCGAAAAACCAAAAGATGGATGCGAAGGGGAAAATCGAAAAATCGTCACCCTCTCTTTGTCGCTAGGAAAAAGCGCTCGCCCAGTTCACGCAACGATCTGCAAAGGAGACAGATGAAGAACTGAATGACAGAGAGGGTTGAAGCACGACTAGCGTGGCTAGCAACGAAGGACTGGCGTGACGACGGCACGAGCACAACAGAGACGGCACTGGACACTGGAGAGTGGAGAAGGCAAAAGGCAGGCTGTGAATTGCATAGGGGTTGGAGAAGGGTGTGCTGGGCCGTTTGATAGTTGTCGACCATGGCCGGATGAAGGGTTTGAGGCTGTTTGAGAGACAGAGAGAGGACGCTCTGATTTCTCTGAGGCAAAAAAAAGGCTAGGTGAGAGTAGAGGTGAGGTGTTATAAGGAAAAAATTATGTGAACATGATGCAATGAAGAATTGAACCCTGAATCAGTAATTAGCATGCACATGCCTTTGCCAAATAAGCCAAACTAACTTGTTATAACTTAATAATAATCTTTAAATATATAAAAAATATACACATAAAACATATAAAAATAAACAAACAGGCACAAGCAGCCCGAGGTCTTGCCTGTATCTCATCCATTTAAGTACAGAGCCCGTCCGTGACAGGCCATTATTGGATGAGCCTAAACGGAAAAATTTTGGGATGGATCTAGCGGATTTCAGATCACTTATTCAGTCCTATTTGTAGTTTTGAAATTTTTTCAGACCTTTATGTTATTTACCATTTTTCTCATGTTATTTGCCATTTTTATGCTGTTTTAAAAAGTGATAATAACAATACAGCATCAGGAGTCATCAAACCTGCCTCCGGCGTCTAGCCCAGAAAAAGGAAACGCGAGAAGGCGACCTGCTATGCGGAAGTCACGTCGAGCTCAGAGAGCCCGATGAAGCATCCATTCCTACTCTTTGCTTCCATACTCTTATCATTCTTATCCTCTCACTGTGCATCATCCGCCTTGGCAGAATGGCAGATCCTTACAAAACAAAATTTCTCTTCTCAGATCCGACTCCATCCCCATATCCTTCTCCTCGTCACTCTTCCCTGTAATATCTATCTTTCTTTTCCTTTGCTTGTTCCTGTTGATGCATTTTTCCGGTTCATATTTTCATGGGGATGTTGGGGGAAGATGCTAGAGGATTCTTAGTGAATACATCAGTTAGAAGTGCTCTCTATACATGTATTTGATTTTCTGTGACGTTTGGGTTCTTGTTACTGTTTTCCACTGTTTTTCTTGTTTTGAGCGTGGCTGGCTAGAAGTGGGTCAAAGCTTGACGCCTTTATCTTTGCATGGTGCTTTAGTTCAATACATGCTTATGGATAATGTGCCATTTTCTTTGCTAGAAATGCCAATCTCAACTTCTGGGCCTACTTCTTGAAATAGTGCTTCAAAACTTATCTCTTAAACCAGAGAATGGGTAACTTGTTAGATGGTCAAAAGGAGAATGGATAACTTCCCACAGGAATTTGTTAGTTGAAAGTGTAAATTCTTGCCGTCGATATGATTTAACTTGAGACACTGGAAAATCGCATCATGTGCAATCAGTATGTACTCAGCCATTCAATGCTATTATATAAGTTTTCGTCACTGTAGACCAAGTTCAACCTTTTTTAGTGAAGACTTTTCCTTTGATAACCTCTCATAATTAAGCTTTAAATGTCTGATTTATCTGATGCGTACACGCACGCGCGCATATCTTCCTTTGGTGATATCAATTTTGGTGCTGCTATCAATATCATTCACAACACAGAGACACAGTGAGCTAAGATTTGCTGTCAAATGACACCTCATTCTACGCCGTGAAGAATTATTGTAATTTTATTTGGTTGAACATTAGAATACCATAGACATTGAGATGTTTAGAAACTGATTTTATTATACTAAACTTTGGGTGTTATGCAGTTTAGTTACAAAATTGATCTGCACCTGCAACTTTGTAACTATAGGATATTAAATCACCGATTTAGCTTGTGAAGAATCACAGTTAGGCCTTGCATCATAAATTGTGCAACTTTCTACATTTCTTTGCTCTTTAGTCTAAGTTCTAACATCTGATTATTCCTTTTTTGTATAGCATCATGCATCAATGCTTACAACCGACCGTAGATAAATTAGACTGTATTTTCATCATCATGTCATATTATAATTTTCATATTAAAATGTTTAGCATTAAGTAGAGCGATCCCTAATGTCTTTGATTTTCATTTTGAATTGCAGGGTCTGGTGAGTCTCGCTCCCTTATGAAGGATGTGGCACTTGTAGTTGCTGGTAAAAGAGAAGATTTTGGTCTTCTAGAACTGAGGTATATGCATAGAAATACAGAGAAGATGCTAGCGGATTCTGTGGGTGCTCATACTGAGGAAATAACATTAATTTACTTCCATTATTCTATATCTTACAAGTATCGAGGAAGACTTAGAGCGAAAAATATCTTGTCTTCATTGCATCTCTATATGAGTGCTCCTGAGGAGGTTCCCCTTAAGGCTCTCAAGAATCCAAAAGAATTAAGAATGTTCCTTGATTCAACTGATAAGGCTATAGTTCTCGTAGAATTTTGTGGATGGACTACAAAGTTGCTTGCAAAACAGAATGGAACAGAAATTAGTTATAGCATGCATGGTAAGTCTAAATCATGGTAGCATGCATGACTTCAGTAAAATTCATTTTCATCAAGGTTTGATCTTTTGATTATTGTAGCTCTCATTTGATTGAAGTTTGGATGTGCTAATTTTTTTTAGTTTTAATTGGTTTCTCTTTTTGTAAAATATTTTATATGTATCGTGAGTTGTTGGAAGAAGGGTCAGAATCATGAAATCTCTGTCATCTGCTGTATTTTATTTATTAACCAAAAAAAGAGAGACTTACGAGCAAAGGCAATTAACCTAATCTTATAGGCCTAAAATTCCACGATTTTCGGCTATCAAACTAAAACAAGTTAATAGAAAATACAATCCGATTTTTTGGTTTGAAAAAAAAAAAAGATAAAGGACCAGAAAGCAAGTTACAAAAGAAAGAAAATCCCAAAGGCATAAATCCAGGATGATTCAGACAAAGAGCCCAAAATGCATGTTCATTGAAGGAGAACCCATGATCTCCAACATAATGGGTGTGTTTGGGAATTCCGTTGGGAGAAAGGAGTTTACAGATTTCGAGGTATTTTGCGGATTTCAAGATGGTTTTACGGTTTTCAAGATGGTTTTTATGGATTTCAAGATGATTTTTACAGATTTCGAGATGGTTTTATCTCGACTTGTGTGTACTGTAAGGAAAATGGGGCTCCCAAAAAATCACAGTGTTTGTTTGAGTCTCTTAGTGATTATTGGATTGGATCTATTGCTTGGAATATTTGGTTTCTTTTCAGTCATTTCACTCACTTGTTATATGGTGGTTACTTATTCTTTGCAACAATTTTTTTTACATCATTTCTATCTCTTGATATAATCTATTTATTTTCTTAAAAATAATCTTCTGCTTTTCCTATATGGAGTTTCCTCTATAATTTCAAAGTGGTTTTATTGAATGCATATGTTGCATACTGATTCATAATTTGATACAAGATAACAGAAAACTTTTTCCTGCAGGGGATAAGTTTGGAGTGGGCTTTAGTGGAAAACATGATAGAACAGTAGCATCCAAAGGGAAGAATAACCTGAAGGTGGCTGGTACTACCTGAATGCATGACTTTAAGCTAAATTTTTAATCCATTACACTAAATTTATTAATTATCAATTTACCCTGTTTTTGTTTATACTGCCAATATACCAGGAGAGGATATGTGCAAAGCTGAACTTGGCATCAGTGACGGGTTTAGTGAAGTTCCTTGGCTTGGCACATTCACCTCAATGAATGATAGTGTGCTGGAGGAGGCCAAGGATAGTAATTCTCATGATCAACCTTCATGCACCCGGCAAGAATTTGAACATTTTCACCCTTTCTACTCAAAATTCATGACCTATGTGAGAGAATTCTTTCTGCCTCCAGAACAGCATAGGTTTGGTCTGGTCTCAGAGAGATCAGTACTTTCATCCTTAGGTGTTGGAGATTCTGGTTCATGGTTTGCAGTTCAATACGTTGATGGATGTCCAAGCTGTTTGAAAGTTCTTAAAAAAGAGCATGACTTGAAGCATGCCTTTCACGAGGATAATTATTTTGTCAAAGAGGTGATTATAACCTTGCTAACTTTTATTTTGTTTCTATTTCCAGTTCCTGTGTTTGTCATTTTTGTTTAAAACAATTTTGTACCACATTTGGTTTGAATCGTATATCTGATTGTATTTACGGATTGTTTCCCATTTTACAATTGCACCACCATAATATGCTCAAAATATAAATCCCAAGATTTGCATTATGTTTTGCCCTATTCAGTTTGCTTTTTCTTAAAAATGAAAATAAAAAATTACTTGTATGGATATAAAGTTAATTAGTAGGATGATCTTTGTGTTTTTTGATGGAAGGGAAGAATTTAATGAAGATAAGTGAAAGATCCAAAAATAAGGACATGTCCTCACTAAACAAAGAAAAAACTTACAGATTCAATAACTTAGAAGAACTTTTCAATCCCTTTGTAAATACTTTATGCTTGAGGCAATTCTAATATATTTTAGCTTCTGAAAAAATAGAAGTACTGGATGCATAGCCCTAGGTATGCCACCATGACTCAGACATGCATGCCTATTATTATTAACTATTCCATTGCTTGCAATATCTTTTTTGTGATCATGTAGCTGGAAGGTAAAGGACAAGATCAAGAGACTATTTTGCCGGCAAATAAGCCATCAGTGCTTTTGTTTGTTGATAGATCATCTGATATCTCTGAAACTAGAGGAAAAAGTAAAGAAGCTCTCCATGCTTTTAGAGAACTGGCACAGCATTATCATGTGTTGAACCAAATAGGCAAGAAGGACGATGATAGTCCTGAAAAATTTTCAGTTCAAGATTATCAAAGTTTGAAGACTGCATCTGAACATCCTAGGTTAAAGCTGTCTAAGACCGCTCAGAAGATTAAACTAAAGGCGAAGATGTCTACAATCATGGTTGTAAATGAAGGCAAGCATGTTAGTTTGGACAAAGCGACTTCTGATCAAGTGACTTCTTTGAATGAGATCCTCAGCTATCTTTTGCGGAAAAACAAGGATGGAAAGTTAAGCTCCCTGGCGGAGGATTTAGGTTTCCAACTTTTATCTGATGATATTGACATCAAGCCAATTCATGCACAACAATCCCGTTCAGAAGTTCTGTCTAATCCTATGTTAGCAGAACCCTCTCATGTTGTCCATACAGATACTTCAAACCTGGATAATGACCCAAATTTGCTGAGTAGATCTGCTGGAGAGCCTCAAGAAAATTCTAAATTGACAGAGCTTTCTTTTCAAAATGATGAAGCGATGCAATCTCATATTGATTCAAGTAAAGAGATAAAATCTGCCAAGCCTGAAGAATCCTTAGTAGATCATGAGCTTCTGGTTACCAAAAATATGAAAGCAGAAAAAGAGGGTTCATTAGATGGAAACAATTGTGGGAAAGAATCCATTGCAGAGTGTGAATTTCCTGTTGCCAAAAATATGAAAATGGAAATAGAGGGTTTTTCAGAAGGTGATCAGTCTAGGAAAGAATCCAATGTTGCTCATGAACTTCCTGATGCTAAAAATGTGAAGGTAGAAACAGACTCGTATTCAGATGGGGACAAGTTTGGGAGAGAACTCTATCAATTTCTTGGTTTCAATGGTTCTTTTTTCTATTCTGAAGGTAATTACCGGTTACTTAAAGCTTTGACTGGTAATTGTAGAATTCCAACTTTGGTTATAGTTGATCCTGTTCGGCAGCAGCATTATGTTTTCCCTGAAGATCAAAATTTCAACTTCTCTTCGCTAAATGGATTTCTTTCTGGGTTTGTTAATGATACGCTGCTTCCTTATCAACGGTCTGAGTGTGTTCTTCGAGGCACAAGGGAAGCCCCCCGTCCACCATTTGTTAATTTGGATTTTCATGAAGTGGATTCTTTACCTAGGATTACGACTCATGCTTTCTCTGACCTTGTCATTGGCTTCAACCACTCTGGTAGAGATAATGCATGGAATGAGGATGTCTTAGTCTTGTTTAGCCATGGTTGGTGTGGATGTTGTCAGAGAATGGAAATGGTTGTTCGTGAAGTATATCGAGCCTTTAAGGGCTATAGGGATATATTGAAAAATGGATCTAGGAACATGAAAACTGCCGGTATGTGTATGCATCTGACTTAATTTGTTCCTAATAAAATGCTTTTTCAAGTGTTAGTTTTTATAACTTTTTTTAAAACTAAAATAACAGCAACTTTCGGCTATACAAACTCATCTGCAGCTTATATATTAGCAATTTATATTACCATAGGATTAGGAAATTCAGTTTCTTTTTGTATGTTTTTCCTCAAACGATGGGATTTTACTAAATTGGTTGCTATCTCGATTGTGGAAAAGCAATTTGACTTTCAAATGATTTGTGTCTGATCTTTGAAACATTTACCTTTTTGAGAATCTCAGTGACATAGTTTTGAGGATTTAGTACTTCTCTTTGATTTGCTTAATTCTGATGATGAATGTATACCTTTTTAATTCCTCAAAATTTATGGAGAGTAGAGTTTAAGAAGCACAGGCTGAATTCAATTTATAATGAAACTGAATTGTTCAGCTGATTTGACTTTTATTTTGAGCCTTTTGTTTGGCGAATTTCTCTTTTACACTCAGACTGGGAGGAATTGGGCAGACTTGCTCTATTTTTTTGTTTAAGCTTATTATTGTTTTATTTTAAGGTTATTTTTGTCAGGAATTTACTTGCTTTTATAATCATGAAAAAGAATCATGCCTACAATCTGACCCTAGTTTCAACGGAATCAAAACTGATGCTAATTGATCCTACTTAAATCAATTACTTCAGTTAATTTGTTAGCTGTGAACACATGCTATGGTTGGTGTTCACTTTTCACGTTTGATATGCTTGATTTCTATCTTCTGATAGGAGAAATTGATTTTGAGTTTATTAAAGATTTTGATCCTATTTGATACTGATGTGTATGTTCTTTGAGTTCACTTCTGGTATAATTTCTTGATTAAATGGTTGGTGCATTGTATAAAAGTTTGACAATAGATCACTATGTTGCAGAAAACTCGGATCATGATACAATAAAGCTTCCAGTGATATACTTGTTGGAATGTACATTGAACGACTGTGATTTGATATTGAAGTCTGTAAGTCAGGTACATGTGGGATGCCTTGCTTTATATGCCTTTTGTTTTCCTAATCATGCTATTATCCCAGTCTCCCAGATTTCCTAATAATTTATGTATTGGTGAGTACAAGGTGATGGTTTTTTGTGGGCATTTTTATTTAGTTAAAGGGGAAACTATACTGTTAGTCCTCGTAATTTTACTCAATTTTCAACCAAAAAAAAGAATCCTTGCAGTTTAAATATTTGCAATTAGGTTTTGTTGTTTAAAATAATAAGAGAATGATGACATACCAACTTAAACAGTCATCCTAAAATACTAGCGACTAATTTACTTAACCAATCGTAAGGATAAAATGCTTCAAGCAGTCATATGCTTACCAACAAATTTAAATGTGCAGTTATTGATTATTTACTTCAGTTTACTTTCAATACTATGAGAAGTCTGGTTATCATTTAGAATTTGATAGGTTTCTTTAGTTGCATTACAAAAACAATGATGATATTGACATTGTTTAAAATTTCAAATCTGGTGTTATCGTTAGAGAAACATGGAAAAAAAAATGTAAATCTTGCCTTTGATTGGTCTGGCAAATGGAATATATTGTATTGAAATAATCAATTGCCTTGATTACTAATTTGTATTTTTATGCAATTAGGACAACAAGGCCTTGTTTTCCCCCCTTCTCTGACTAATTTGACTTGGTGTGTTTCAAATATGCAGAGAGAAGTTTATCCTACTCTGGTTTTATTTCCAGCAGAAAAGAAGAAACCTCTACTATATGAAGGAGATATTGCGGTAATTGATGTAATCAAGTTTGTGGCTGAGCATGCAAGTTATTTTAACCGTGTTATCAGTGATAAAGGTAATCTGATGCAGCACACATGAGTGATGTCTGTTGTTTACCAAGAATGATCTTAACATATCAAATAATGTATCTAACTTAATTACTCTTTTCATCCCTTCCCAGAAGTCACTACGCTCACTAGCTTGATACATTCATTGTACATAAATGTCTATATTTGATGTGTTAAGTTCATGATCCCCTGGCCCCCTTGGACCACCACAGCGGAAAATCCAAATGTCATCTAAATGTTTCTAACTTCTCTACTATCTTCCATGTTTCTGGCACCAGTTTTGTGGCTTCCTACAAGGGGAGACAGGAATCAGGATTTGTATAGTACTTTGCAAACTGATGTTCACAAGGAATCACTGTATGCGAACGTCAAATATCATGGGGCCCAAGGTTGGGACAGGAACTTGGACAATGTGATCAAACTCAACTTGATGAAACCACCCGTGTCAAACGGACTGCATGAAGCATTTCCTCAAGTAACGATTGGTTCAGTGGTAATTGCTACAGAAAAGCTTCTGGGGATTCAGCCATTTGATGGATCAAAGATTCTCATAGTGGCAGCTGATCAAATAAGTGGATTTCAGGGTGTTATCATAAACAAGCATATAGAATGGAGCTCTCTACCTGAGCTGGGAGAAGGCTTTGAAATACTGAAAGAAGCTCCACTATCTTTTGGGGGTCCGGTTGTGAAAAGTGGAATGCCATTTTTATCTTTGACTCGAAATGCTTCTGCAGATTCCTTACCAGAAATCCTCCCAGGATTTTACTTCCTTGACCACCTTGCCACAATAAGTAAAATGGAAGAGATGAAATCGGAGGGCCATCAATCAATTTTGGATCACTGGTTTTTCTTGGGGTACTCAAGTTGGGGTTGGGATCAGTTGTTCAATGAGATGGCCCAAGGGGCTTGGAACTTGAGTGAGGACGGAAAGAAGCATTTGGTTTGGCCTTGAGGACCATTTGGTCCATTTCTATGCCATATGTACTGTACTTTGTAGATTCCCTTCAGCTGTGGAAGAAATTCACTAATGCATGTATATTTGACAATAGCATCCGAAATAGGACTCATTAAAAGGGGTTGATGCTGCAAAACTAGGAAAATCGTGTATTTGATATTTGATTTTTCAACGATGTAGGACAAGATGGGCAAAAACTATAGTTGCGGGACCGTTTAAAATCTGGTTCAAAGCTCAGTAGTGAAATGATGGATTAGCCAAAGTAAATTGTTTTTCATAATTTGAGATATAATTGTTGGTAAATTTTGATAAAGGAGTTATTGATTCTATCGAAACGTGGCAAAAACTGTAGTGTCCATAGTGGACAATGCCAATCTATAAAATTATAATAATACCTAGAATTAGGAGACATGGCCCCATACTTTGAACCCCCTGGTATCCGGCGCCTTTTTCTGGGTTCCTGGCTTTCTTTCTACTGGATCAATAACCCAGGGCAATCAACTAATCTGGAACGAGGAATATACGTGGCGCACCCCTTTAAGGTGCTTTGCACCAAGGGTGAGTTACCTCTACCTTCAAACGTTATTTCTAGGGATCGAACTCTCGACTCCTGGAGGAGTGTCAGCCGCACTGACCACCGCACTCCAGCGCTCGTGGGTTTTTGTTTTTAACTTCTCAATATACCAAATAATTGCTTGATTTTTTTTTCTAGTATTACTTATTATTATTTTGTAAAATTGTTGAGTCTGTACCTCGCCATGTCCAAAATAAACATCTTGAAATGGTATAAATACATGTCGTCACATGCATTGTTAATATTTCTATAGTGAATGGACAACTAGTTCTTAAACACAACAAAATCTTAATAAATATATACTTAAAATGATGAAGCATAATCTAATTCACTTTATTTCTATCATGAAAAATCAATCTGTAATTTCAGGAATAGAAAATGATAAAACAAAATCTAATTCACTTTATTTCTAACCTGAAAATCAATCCGTAACTTCAGTAATACAAATTCACAGCCTTTTGTGATGCATCCTCTTTATTGCAAGCATTTTTATTTCACAAATTATTAACTTATAAATAGAAAGAGAAACAAGACAAAATAACAAAACAGTAACAAATTGAGTAATGGCCCAATGGAATGAATAGTGCATTTCGGGCATTCACTATTTACTGACAATAGAGTGTGTATTGAGCAAATAACAATGTGCCATCTGTACAATAAGGAGTATTCCAGATACCTATTCCTTAACCAGTAATTAGACGCAGAGTAATACTATCAGTAGTGCTAACCATATAGTGTTAACTATTCTACACAACATTATATAAATAATTTCAACTTCCTCCTTTCACTTTGACGTCTCCTCTAGTGTAAGACAGAATATCGGTGACACCCAATCTCTCCCTTAAAAGACAGAACCTGAGATGAGGCAAAGGTTTTGTGAGGCAATCAGCTAACTGTACTTTTGTTGGAATATATTGGATTGACAGTTTGTTTTGTAACACCTGATCTCTTATATAGTGGGCATCAATTTCTATATGCTTTGTTCTAGCATGACACGCTGGATTTGATGCAATAGCAGATGCACTAGTGCTGTCACACCAGATTACAGGAATATGTCACAGTTTGATATGCAGTTCAGACAGCAGTGACTTAATCCAAGAGATCTCAATAGCGGTGTTTGAAAGAGAGCAATATTCAGCCTCTGTGCTCGAGTGAGAGACAACTCTCTGTTTTTCGAAGACCAAGCAACAAGTGAATTCTCTAGGAAGATACAAAATCCTCCCATAGAATGCCTATCATCAGGACATGTGGCCCAATCTTGCATCTGATTAGGCAATCAAGTTGATGTTCCTTGAGGGTGTTATCTGGATTCCTAAATCCATTGTACCCTTTACATAGTGCAAAACCCTCTTTATTGCTGTCCAATGTTCAGTGGTGGGATTAAACATGTATTGACTAAGTTTTCCTACACAGAAACTGATATCTGGACTAGTGTTGCAGAGATATTGCAAAGCTCCAATTGCATTCCTATAAAGTGATGGGTTTTCCAGGGGAACACCATGATAAGTAGACAAATGCTTGCCTAATGCCATAGGAGTTCGTACAGGGGCTGCATTGCTCATTTGGAACCTGTCAAGAATATCCATAATGTATTTCTTTTGTCCTAAGAAGAGTCCTTTGTGGTTCCTTTGTATCTCAATGCCAAGGAAGTAATGTGCAGCACCCATGTCTTTTAGAGTAAAAACCTTATGGAGTTTGCGTATAAACGAGATGAGACTATTAAAGTTGCTGCCAGTCACAAGTATATCATCCACATAAACTAGGATGATCATAATCTGCTTTTTATCAGCATAAATAAACAAGGAGGAGTTACTTTTGGAGTTAGAAAATCCCCAAGTCAGCAAGGTTTCCTTTAATCTATCATACCATGCCCTTGGTGCTTGTTTGAGTCCATAAATAGCCTTAGACAATTTACACACATGATCAGATAAGATTTTTTCACAAAACTCTCTGGTTGATTCATAAAAACAGTTTCAGCTAAAAAACCGTTCAAGAAGGCATTCTTGATGTCTAATTGCTTTATTTCCCAGCCAAAAGAAACATCAAGAGTAATCACAATCCTAATAGTAATAGACCGAACACAGGACTGAAAGTTTCATTGAAATCCAGACCAGCAGTTTGTTGAAAATGTTGGCCAAGGTGTGGCATCAATTGTCCCATGGCGCCGCCTGAGGGGCCAAGTCATAGTCGAACCATGGCGCTTGGGCGTCTGCTCTATAGTGGGTTAAGGAAATAGAGTTGCGCCCTGACTAACAGCTATAGCTTTTGGCCTAGTGGTAAGCGCTTGATCCTAACAATTGGTATCAGAGCCAAGGTCATGGGTTCGATTCCCAGCAGGACAATTGCTGAGGGGGAGATTGTTGGCCAAGATGTGGCATCAGTTGTCCCATGGCGCCGCCTGAGGGGCCAAGTCATAGTCGAACCATGGCGCTTGGGCGTCTGCTCTACAGTGGGTTAAGGAAATAGAGTTGCGCCCGGACTAACAGCTATAGCTTTTGGCCTAGTGGTAAGCGCTTGATCCTAACAGAAAACCTTTAGCTACTAACCTTGCTTTAGGTTTGTCTAAAGTCCCTTCTGCTTTGTATTTTGTCTTGAAGACCCACTTGCAATCCACAATGTTTCTTTTCCCTGAATAGGGCACAAGCTGTCAAGTTTTGTTGCTTAGGAGGGCTTCATATTCATTTTCCATAGCCCTTTTCCATAGTGGATGAACTAGAGCTTCTGTAACAGATTGAGGCTCTATCAAGCGTACACTAGCTGTCCCAACAAAAGGTGTCTTCTTTTTTTAAATACCTTGCTTGCTCCTGTTCACCATGGAGTGTTTGTTCTGAGTGAGTGGTCTACTAGTATTTGCTTCCAAAGTCTCATGATGTGGTGGTATAGAAGACTGATTATCAGCAGAAGAGTATGACTGCCTAGGCACCTTGGAACCCTCAGAAATGCAATCTGAGGAGAGCTGGTTCTGTTCCTGCATAGAGCCTGAGATATTCGAATTTTTTAAAACACCAAAATGAATAACATCAACATCATTTTTGTTAGTAGGAATATAATTTTCAGTAGGGTCTCCAATAGGAGATCTCAAGTCACAGTTTGGACTCATATCATTAGAACCAGGTTGTGACGCCACAACACAGGTTTGATCCTGATCAGAACCAGCCAAAAAATCATCAGCAAAAACAGATTCATTAGACTGCAATTCAATAGGACAACAAGAGTATGAAACCTTCTCATTGTGTGCAAACTTCATCGAGTCTGGAAACCCATCACCAAAAGGAAACACAGCTTCATTAAAGACCACATGCCTTGAAATGTACATCTTCCCAGTGGAGCTAAGACACTTATAACCTTTATGCACACCACTATAGCCCATAAATACCATCTTGTGTTGTGGTACTGGAACTTGTGTGTGTGAAATGGCCTCAAACATGGATAACAAGCACATCTAAACATCTTGAGATATGAATAATCAGGCTTCTTTGTATATAACAATTGAAAAGGTGAAATACCTTTTAAAACCTGAGTGGGTAGCCTATTAATCAAGAAGATAGCAGTAGAGAAGGCTTCCCACCAATAGTGTAAGGGCATTCTAGCCTGAGCAAACAAAGTTAGACCCATTTCAACAATGTGTCCATGTTTTCATTATACTCTCCCATTCTGAGTAGAAGTGTAAGGACAAGAGTGATGAAAAATGATTCCACAATCATCCAAAATTGATTGAAACTTCCTAAATTCTCCACTCCAATCACTTTGGAGGACCTTGATCTTTTTGTCAAACTGATTTTCGACCATGTTCTTAAAATATTTAAAAGCATTGAGGGCTTCATCCTTTGTTTTCAATGGATAGGCCCAAGATATCTGGTACAACCATATAAAAACTTATGTAGTATCTGTGCCCTCCAGTTGAGCAAAAAGGGGCTGGACCCTATAAATTAGTGTTAATTAGAGCCAGAGGTACATTAGCTCAAGAGTTGGAAAGAGTGAAAGGCAAGTGGTGAGATTTGCCTAATTGGCAAGATTCACATAAATTAAAATCCTCTTTATTGATATGCTGTGAGAGTTTACAATCAGACAAAACATGACTAAGAACTTTAATATGAGGATGACCTAACTTCCTATGCCATGACTCCAACACAGAAACAAAAGCATAACAATGACTCTTAGACAAATTCGGACTCTTAGATAAATTGTGACTCCTAGCTGATCTGAGACAAAATGGTAATCGTTGAGTTGATTTTGCAAGCTTATATATGCCACCACTTGGAGATCCATGTGCCAACACTTGATTTGTAGATCCTTCACAAAGCAACCATGTGAGTAGAAGGCTACATAAAATGGATTGTCATCTGTTAGCTTCTTAATACTTAATAAGTTCTTCGTCATGTTAGAGATAACTAAAACATCTATCATTGTGAGCAATTTTGAGTCAGCACAAGATAATAGTGAATTTCCAGATTCCTTAATATGCAGAGGGTGACCATCACCAACAAAGATTTGATGATTACTTGTATCATCAGTCTTGGGATCCACATATGCAGACGATGAGGCAATGTGGTGAGATGCCCCACTGTCCAAATACCAAGTTGGATTGTTCAAAGTTTTGTTGGTGGCTGTGAAAGCTGATGCAATAGGAAAAATACTTGCACCACTGGTTTTATTAGTAATTGGACCATTATAATCCTTGTCATAACGCCTATAGCAAGAACATGCCTCATGACCGTATTTCTTGCACAACTGACATTGAGGCTTCTCCTGTGCCTTTGCTTTTGTTTCAAAATCCCAGGGCTTCAATATACCATGACCCCGGGCTCTAGGTCTGCTACCACGAGCTCTCCATTGACCACGAGCCCCTCGGTGTCCACCAGAGCTCACAGCAACATGTGCAAAAGTGTTGGTTATAGACGCATTGTTATTTAGCTGTTCCAACCTTGCTTTAAATGTCATGAGCTTCAAGTGTAGCTCAACCCAACTCAAGTTATCCTTATCAGCTAAATAAATAACAAGAGGGTTATAATCACTATCCAGACTAGAGAGAACATGTGACACTAGATCTTCTGGCGAAACAGGGCTTCCTGTGACTGAGAGTTTATCGGAAAGACTCTTCATCTTGCTCAGGTACTCTTCCATCTTCAGTGACCCTTTTTGCATGCGCTGGAACTCGTATTTGAGTAGCTGAACACGAGCCTTTGCTTTGACACCAGCCAGGCTCTTCGCCGATGTTAAGAGATCTCGTGCCGTCTTGCATTGCATGAGCTGCGAGGCAATTTCTACGATCATCGTACCGTAGAGCCATGTGAGGAGAATCTGGTCGATGACCAGCCAATAATCAAACATAGGAATAGGAATAATATCAGTGTTTGCGTCCAATATGTATTCCGCTGGAACTACTTGAGTGCCGAAGATATGCCTATCGAGACAATGACCACGTATGACATGGAGTAGCAGTGACTCCCAGATAAGAAAGCTCACGCCATCGAACTTCACCGGACTTGCTTGATTCAAGGAGTTGAGAAGAGGGACAGATCTTGTGGAGATAACGGGTGCTGCCGACGAGGAGGTGTGATGGACAGATGATGCAACAAGGGCTGAGGTAGGGTTTGGCGACGAAGTTGTGTTTTTAGGGTTTTGGGATGGCTGAGCAGGTATAGCAGGAGTTGTAGCTGATAGAGTAGCCATGACGCGAGTCTGTTGTGCTCTGATACCAAGAAAGAGAAACAAGACAAAATAACATAACAATAACAAATTGAGTAATGGCCTAATGGAATGAATAGTGCATTCCGGGCATTCACTATTTATTGACAATAAAGTGTGTACTGAGCAAATAACAATGTGCCATCTGTACAATAAGGAGTATTCCAGATACCTATTCCTTAACAAGTAATTAGACGCAGAGTAATACTATCAATAGTGCTAACCATATAGTGTTAACTATTCTACACAACATTATATAAAGAATTTCAACTTGAATTAAAATATTATTTGGTCCAGTTAACCAGTCCGACTCGGTCCGATTCCAATGAAAAATCAAACATAAAAGCAGCTTCAAGAATAAAACGATCAGGAAATGAACAGAGCCAGCATATTTATTTGAAATTTCATAGAATTTAAAGCTACGCAATCCAAACAAAAAAGGTTCAACGCAGATTGTTATCAAGAGACAAGGACTGCATTAAAGCTCAACAATGCTGAGGAAACAACTAAGTTCTCTCTCGACGTTCAAACAGTAAACTGGTAAAGCTGATGATGCCTAAACTATTGTTCCAACCACAACTGGCAGTCATTCTATATTCCCACCATAGCTAATGATGCCTTGCCTATTTTGTTTCATCCTCCGATAAAACACTAACCTTGATCACTGTCACCAACGGCGACGACGATCATGCCTGAACCAGGGTCTGCGAATGGCTGTTGGGGAGTTCGACTAAGGCAGGCTGAACGGCGGATCTCCGAATGACGATTTTGGAGTTCGAACCTGGGCGGCGAAGAAGGTGGTTCATCGAAGAGGATTCTGGCAAAGGTAGGCTGCGAGAAAGAAGCCACGACTTCAATTCTTGATTTTCGGCGTCCGATGCTGCTTGTTCTCTGATCTCAATTTTCAGTACTCTGCCTGCAGGCTCAATTTTTCAGTCTTTGAGTAATCTGTCCATTTTAGAGTTAATACGGAAACAACATTGGTCGGATCTTAAAACACATCTCCGAGTCACTCAACCTATAGTACTTCTTGGGCAATTGTTTAATGCTGGAGCTGATTCAGAGCTTGTTCTTAGGTTCTATAAATGGTCTCAAAGAGAGTCAGACCTTCATTTGGTCTTGAAACCACCGGCAAAGTTTTACTTTCCTTATTGAATGCCAAGAAGTACTCTCCAGTGAGATCCTTTCTGGATGATTTTGTCAAGAATGAAAAGCATCCACTTTTCTCCATTTTTTATTCCCTTTTGGTTTGTAGGGATCGAACTCATGCAAATGTTATAATAATTGATATGTTGATCCTTGCAAGCTCAAGATTATGGCTTTAACTTATCATTGAATTCTTACAATCCATTACTGAGTGCTTTGGTGCAGGAGAATAAATATCGCGATGTGGAACAAGTGTACAAGGCTATGGTCAACAGGCGAATCAAACCTAATCTGACCACATTTGACATTTTCATTAATGGCCTCTGTAAAGCTGGGAAGTTGAATAAGGCGGGAGAAGTTTTTGAAGGCATCAAGGCTTGGGGATTCTCCCCAAATGTTGTTACCTATAATATTCTTATTGATGGATATTGTAAGAGGGGCAAGGCCGGAAGAATGCACAAGGTTCATGCCATCTTGAAGGAAATGCTGGCTAATAAAGTTTGTTCAAATGAGATTACCTTCAATATTATTATTGATGGCTTTTGCAAGGATAATAATGCAATGGCTGCGATGGAGGCTTTTGAAGAGATGCAAGGGCAGGGATTAAAAACTACTTTAGTTACATACAACTCGTTGATAAATCCTTTGTGTTAATCGGAAGCTAGAAGAGGCAATTGCTATGTGGAAGGCGTAGGTTTAAAGCCCACTATTATTACTTATAATGCTCTTATAATGCTTGTTGTAAGGAGAAGATGATGAAGGAAGCAAGAAGGTTCTTCGATGATATAACTATTCAAGGGTTGGTTCCCAGTGCTGTGACATTCAATACACTAATTGATGCCTACTGCAAGGAAGGAATGATGGAGGAGGCATTTACACTGCATAGGTCAATGCTAGATGAAGGAATTTTTCCAAATGTTTCAAGCTATAATTGATTAATTGCAGGTTTATGTAAAAAAAAAAAAAGGAACTATGATAACTAGGGCTGCACAAAGACTGGGTGAGGTATCAGACCGGAGCCAATCTTGAAGGATTACATGTATTATTTAAAGAGCTTTATATCTTTTTAAGTAATTTTCTGCCAAGAAATCATTTATCTAACATTTATTTAAATAAATTTTTCTTTTCACAAAAAGTCACTTCTCTGATGTTTATCTAAATGTAAATGTAATTTTTTAAAATGCATTCCGGACAAAAATTATTTTTCAAAATGCATTCCAGATGAAAACTACTCTCAGTATATAGAAAAATCTACTTCATTCAAATCCCAGTGTTTATCCAAATGAACCCATATAAAATTGCGTAGAATTATCCGCAGCTTCTGATAAAATTAAGAAGACCCAGTCCAACGGTTGGAAACCCAAAACTGGTAATATCATTAATGGAAAAGGGGGAAAACCAAAATCCATTGTCCCCTGGGGTATGCATAGATTATAGACAAAGTTTTGGACAGCTTAAAAGAGAAGCCATACAACTATTGTTTTATTCCTTCTAACAGCAACATTGTGTATTAACAATTATAAACGAGTCATGAAACGCATCGTGGCTGTGAGAAAATAAAGGCCTAAAATCTGGTCCCGTCATAAGCCTCCATCCGTCAGAACTCAAGGACAAATACAAGTACATAAAATATTGACTTGGTTGATCAACAAGGACGAAGAGATTATAATCTAATGCCGACCCTTCAAGGAGAAAAGGTTTTTATGATCAGTTGCAGTGTAAATAACATTTACAACCATGAAAACTTCGGTACGGATTGTTTGGTACTCAAAGTGAAATAGAATAAACTTGATCATGATAGTCTGTGTTCATGTCAAGCTTCTTGGAAAGTTCATGATTTTTTATCACGGTATATAATTTTCAAGTCCTGCAGCAGAATTAAGCAATTTATCTACTTAAACACGAGAGCCTAGTCATTTCAACCAAGGAATCAAGTAGATACTACAAATCACAATTGCATCACACTAGTATTTTAATTGGAAAATACATCAACTAAAGTACAAAATTCTTTTTCAAAGGTCCAAAGGATCAGTTTTATTGCCTCCGGCCATCTCAAGACAACGTCTAAAAGACTAAAACCCTCCACCTGTTTATGCTAAGCCCAATATTGTGTTAAGGCTGTACAAATATCCTGAACATTCAAAAAAAGCGACGGATAACTCGTGGTAGGTAAAACATAGAGGGCAAGAAGAGAACTTACAAAAGTCAATAAGGCTAGTGGAAATAAATAATGGGTGAGGTCAGGAGGAGAGGGAGATAGAAATTGTGGATTCAATATTCATGTGGAAGGCTGTTGCTCGTTGAAATTAGTTTCTGGTTTTGGATTGAATCTTATTGTAATGCTTGGAACGACCAGGTAGCAAACAAAATTTATGCCATGCTTTCCAACTAATACAAAATTGGATTTCCATATGGCTAACAACAATGTATGTTTGTTATATTCTACCCAAAACTTAAAAGATTACGTTTCTTCATTACAAGATCTTGCTCAACTTCTGATTTTTCATCACTATATTCTAAGGAAAAATATACTTCAGGAGACTGGAGTAGCAAGGCATTGCAAATTAATCCGAAGGTATGCTACTGGCCCCTTAGTTGTGGCCTCCATAATCTCTGGTACAGTTCTGGTAGCCAAAATATGCATGAGCATGTAGCCAAACAGCACATCTAATGGATAAACAAATGTGATAGGGCTAAGGAACATCAGAACTAAAACAAAGGGAACAAATATTTGGTACTTTTAGAAAATCATAATCCAAGTCAAACGGTCAAAATTAGCAATCTGATGAGGGGCTTTAAGAATTACTTTAAGAACAAATCTGTCATGGAAGCAGCATAACACCATGTTAAGGATTGAAAATACTTGAACCTCCAATATTGAGAGCAATTAGGATTGATATGCTAGTAATCACAGCAAGCCAGAATAAGGTTGACCCTGCAATTGGAAGATTAAACTGTAATCATAAATGCAAGATAGCATAAATAAATATTAAACTTTCAATAAATAATCATGATAAATGAGTTTTAACACGAAATCTGTAAATATTGTACCTGTAGAACTAGCAGAACTAATAGAATTTGAAGGGTTTGGTTCCACATTAAGATTGGACCTTGAAACATTAGACCCTGTACTTGTGATGTCATCTAAAGTTTTGGCATACCCTGTTTCAGATGCCACTATACCTTGGAATTCTTCACTAACAATTAATGCTGCCAAAACATCCATAAATGACTCTCTTTCACTCATAGCATCTCTTTCACCCTTCTCATTAGTACCACTTGATTCCTCTGAATCAGACAACTCATCATCTGAAGCATCCGTGTCAATGGAGTCAGTCTTGTCGTCTTCCTCATCCTCCACGTATGCTTTATAAGTTAGTCTTAGCAATATCTCGCCAGAAGTGCCATTTCCCAAAATCCCCCAACCACCTTGCAAAACCACAACCCGGTCTGTGGGTACAGTGTCTTGGAGGGATCCCAGATCAACCTGTAAACATTTACAGCTATGAAGAACACACAATATCATGATAATGGCACATCCTTTAAAATGGATTCTACATGAGTATAAAGTTGTAAAATAAATTATTATTTAATAAGTATTGCACATAAAAAAAAACCACAAATCACATACCTCCCCAGTTCCTGTAGTCAAATCCATAAATCCCAACGAATCCTTTACTTGGATGTGTAACTTCTGCTTTTTAGGGTTACTGACCAGCATATGAAAATCCTGTCAAAGTTTATAATACATGAGTATGAAATTTTAGGATTAAAACATGGCAATTGCACATAAACATGTATAAAATAAAAGATAATCAGAAAATCAAGCAACCTATACCTGGTTCCAAATTGGCATACCGGGGGGACCAAACACAGTAGTTTGACTGTTCTTTTTGCTGCGAATAGTTTGATCTCCAAGGGAAAAAATGACATACGGATCTGTCTTTCCTGTCAATGAAACACAGGAATTAGTAGAATATCAGAAAAGGTATATTGGTTTTTATTGCATAAGTATATCTGAATTAAAAGCGGTAACAAGGATCCCTATAATTATGCCTATACTAATTACAAGGATATTCCATACCATCGACATACTTATTTCCCATTTTATTTCGTTTTGTGAATTTAATCATCCCTCAACAACATTTTTTTTTCCATTTTCAGATCCTAGGATTTGGCTGCCTTGATGCAGAAATATTTCCATAAGAGAAAATTTCATTACAAGGGAGAGAATACACCAGTCAAGTTAATAAAATCCAGAATCAGAAAGAAATGTACTTATTAACGCCAAAAAAAATAAAATTAAGACCGAGCTTTTACCATAGAAAAAATAAGAAAGCTTTCTAGCATCAACAAGTGTGACGGATAGTTCACCAACAAAATCCTTGTTTCCATCCTGCATTTCTCCAGGTTTTAAATCACCAGCAACAGGACCAACTGCTTTTCCCTTCTGGAAATCCAAAACAATTTTTTTTGGACGTACAAATAACCGAGGTAAATCTTCAGTGAGGAGTTTTTTCAAAAACCTACAAGATAAAACCCAAAACATTACCTTCCCATTAAAGAGGAGGGGAAACACCCCCAAAGCTTTCAAGCTAAACTTCAAATTCCATTTCAATAACAAAAAAATAATACATGCGATGACAACAAATAAATCCAAGTTGAAAAGAGTGTGATCTGTCTATCCTTGAGTAAACCCAAGTTGTTTAATAACTGTTGTAAAATTTCCAAATTATGCTCTTGAGGATTGCTTAAGCCCAAATAAATATTTTTGCAATTTGTGCGTCATGTTGTTATAATTGGATTTCTACAACCCTAGAGCGGTAAGCTTCTTCATCTAAGTTACCATCCATTCTTGAAATCAAGTTAATGAAGCTTCAAACCAAGATTACCAGCAATAAGTAGAAGCACCAGGATTTATTTTGCTTTGCCACAAGAACAGAGGTCTCTTGATATTCTATTTCAAATGTCTGATTTGAGTTAAGCCTTTTACTATCAATCTTGCTTTATACCTTCCAAATGCCACCATGAACTTTGTATTTCACATTGAACACGCACTTCTAACCCACAGGCTATTTCCCTCCAGATCTTTGAGTGAGCTGGCACGCAATTTATTTAAGAGCCCAGATATCTTCATACACAACCTCTCTTGACTTAAATAGTTAACCCAGTTGGCCAACGGGAAAAAAAACAAAAAAAGGCTTACCCACAATTGAGAAAGCACCTAAACTAAAACATTTAATTTTATCAAGATAACAAGTGATTAAAGATTATGAGAAGATTTTGCAAGCGGTATTACAAGTCATCTGCATATTTAAATCAGGTGATATTATGATCAGAAGAAAGAACAAGATGGATAGAATGATAAGAAACTGTCTTAAACAGTCATAGCTCTGATTTCGCTGTTGCAAGGTAATATAAAGTTATAAACAGCATCAAACTTAAACAACCACATACAACAAGAATGTTTTCAAAGAAATCCTATGCAATGAATATTCAAACATCTTTTTGCCATCAAAAGAATTAACTTTTAACATATAAAAGGCAATGGAGGCTTACATTGAGAGAACAGGAATTGCTGATCAAGGCCAGTGATGTACAGGAAGAAAGGAGACAAAAGTGTCAGTAAATAAGATGCAGAAGGAGAGTGAACGTTATGCACTAAGCCATGCATGGAGATTAGATGCAAGAGCCATTTGATGCATAAAAACCATTAAATCAACTCTTTGAAGTCCTAAATCATAATATCTGTTGATAAAAAGGGGATATGGGATATTATAGCTTAAAATTAATGAACAAGTCTTCAAATTTACAAGCTGACAGAAGAAATCCAACTTGTGTTCAAAACATCCTTTCCATCGGTTATGAATTATAGCCCTATCACAAAGCGACTATATGTACGAGCTAAATGCTATATTAACCATACAGAGTTACCCAGGCTTTACAAAACAATCTCAATCCAACGGAACTTTTGAGACATGTTTAGTAACCCAAGCTTTCTTATGATATTGATCCTGCTTAGATATAGCGGTCCATGTCTTATGGTACGATGGAATGTGATTATAATTACTTGTTTTTATGTTCCTTGGATCTTCAACTATGCAGTGTAGGTTATTTGGTTTTAAGTAGGGAAGGCTGGATGCAGACCTCATCAAAGGAGGATTTGTTGTAGGTAAGCAAAAGGGAGATGCACTTTGTTTGCCATTACTTGATGCCTTTAAAATGAAGGGAAACTCAAGAACCTTAAAGATTTATATACAAGAGTTACTCCGCAAAATTTTTCATCTTGTTTAACGGATAGCCTATCCTCCCGTTTACAATTTTTAACATTTCTCACTTAATGAAGTTTCTTTTTCAATCAAACACTAAAATTTACTTAAAAAAAGAATAACAAGCAAAGATAATAGAGCATTATAAATTTGATTCCCTTGTTTTTTGGGAAATAATTTTGATCTCCTTTGTTTAATTATTGGTTTTAAGGAACATGAATCAAGAAAATATAAACTTATCACTGAAATATTTTTAATTTTTTTAAGAATAAAAGAACAGTTTTTGTTATTACAAATCATTCAACCGTAGAGTTGAGGTATATAAATAAAAGATAATCAGTTATCATCAATTCATAAGAAAAAGTTTAGCAGGGGGCACTCTAATTCCACCAGAAGAATTATTTCGTTTTGCCTTTCCTCTAGCCACCCCCACAACTTTTTTATTTATTGTAGATTATCAAGCCACCCAAAAATATCATTTCTAGTGTAATTTTTTGAGGATGCAATCAAATGGACATAAAGGTAAATAACAGCCACAAAATTATAACATACCCATTAAATTGAATAAACGGAATGGTGACAATTCAAACTTGATCTTTGGAAGTGAAACAAAAGCCCATGAAACAGCTCCCACCCATGGCTCCGTTGGGATTAGTCGCAATTTTAACCATAGTTCACCATCAATGTCAAAATCTCGAACACCAACGGGCACAACAATTGGGATAATGCCAAATTTTAGTGAAAGCATCAGAAGCATGCGAGCACCACCAGTATACCTAATACCTATTTGGTACCTACATTAATCAATATAACAAAATCAAATTAACAGGTTATATGAAGTTATTGCACAAACTAGGTTTAATAACTTAAATGAATCTCAACTTTGTACTTGGGACATGCCGTGGCAGTCTCGTCGAGCACAAGTGCCAACTCATTAATCTGTTTACATCTATGATTCATGGTAGGGACCCAATTATATTGAAGCTATACAGCCAAAATATAAATTTTTAAAGTATTGGGATTAGTTTGAATTTTGAAAAATAAGATCAAAGTATATAAACCCATGGAGTAATCAATGTTGACAATATGAGGCATTACTAATATAACAAGGAAAACCTAAGTACATGTTATAGCCTTGCCTATCAAACTGATAACTTTAGAAACACAACTATTTAGATTACTCCACACTGATCCATCACAGTACAAAGCAACGCCAAAAGCATTAACCAAAATGAATTTCAAAACCACTTGAAACGCATGGATTTGAGGCTTCAGCAATTTAAATTCATCATAGATCACGAATATACTTGGCATTATCTGATCAAATCATAATCCCCAGATTTGAATCAAGACATGTATCGTTACTCATTGGATATTGAACAAAACATTGTATTAAAAAAAATTAAAAAATAAGACCAAATCAAGCAATAAAGTGATTGAC
>JANTPZ010091585.1:0-25945 GCA_025593235.1 Vachellia pachyceras
TATATATATATTTATGGTATTTTCAGTGTAAGATATATATTTATGGTATTGTCAGTGTAAGATGGGGAGGGTGGTGCTATAATTTATGAGGCTGCGCGTTGTCGTCTCTGTGTAACAATAGTACATAACACATTTGGCCTCTGTTTCATTCTGAGCTTGATGATGATAATGGCTGTCACAACAAGACAGAGTATAGAGAGAGAGAGAGAGAGAGAAACCAAACAAACACACATTAGTGTGGTCATGGTGGTGGTGGTGGTGCATCTATCTCTGGTATAATCATCCATGTCTATTGGTTTCAAAAGAATCAAACTTAATTCTCTCTCTCTCTCTCTATATATATATATATGTATATCTTCTTTATTCTTTCTGTGTAGAACATTCATGGTGGCCACTACTTTAATTACTTTGCGTATATATAGGTCCCATGCATACATATGCATGCATGCGCCTCATTCTAAATATTTTTAATTGTTTCAATTAATATATATATATATATATATATATGATATCTTTGAGTTGGTTGAGCAAACTTTTGATGATGATATTTCGTTTGAATTTCCGAAGAATGAATATTACAATAATGGGTTTGGCTTGGTCCATACTCAAGTTTGAATTCAATATATATATATATATATATATTCTACGTCATAGATAGGTATAAATAAGTGAAGATGAAATTTTTGCAGAACATTAATTTCTCAAGATCGCAGCGTAAAATAATTCTGAAATCTCAAAACTGAAGGCTTTTGTGTGTGCGAATGAATTATTAGGTAGAGGAAATCAATGTTGGACTATTCTCTCAGCTGGGGCCAAACAAAAAATAAAAATCTTTTACGGGAAACTCAGATTGGACCACAAGGAAAGTTGAATCCTCTTGCAGAATAACTCTGACTCTTTTGTGCCTATAGTGTAACAATTTGATAATTATTTTTGCAAAAAGAAAAGAGAATTATATAATATATGTGAAGAAGAGATGACCATGTAATATTATTATCGTGGCTGGGTTTTCCAAATGCATGTAATATTACTATTCTTATTCTCCCTAACCCGTATATGTGTGTGTATCTTCCATCGCTTTCTATTAAACTACTCGGTTTTTCTTTGCAACTACTCTACCCTCTTTTATTTACCACATTCAGTTTTCTATACAAATATATCTAAACGACAAAAAAAATCCTCACATATATAATATTACATTATATATCATTTTCGTTCCATATTATAAGTCACATTTAACTACCTCACCAGAACAAGAAAAATGTTTATTGATTAATTAAATTTGTTTAAACATAAAAACACATTTTTTTTAACTTTGCCCATATTTAGAAGGTTTGTGTGTGATCGATGGGCAAGAAATGGGCAGATATAGTTAGAGCAGGGTAATGGTATTCAAAGTAAAAGCTGCCAAGAATCGTGTGAAACCTACCAACAACAGAAGTTTAGTCTAGTAAAGGAAGTTGATTCCTCGTAACGTAACAAATCAATATTTAAATAACCGTCAGGATAAAAGAGACACTCATATTTAACATTAAACAATGTCTTGAACATGATTACCTCCCATTTGAGTATACATGTGCTTAAGTAAAAAATATATATTTAAAGTCCTCTCCGTTGTGTTTCCTTGTACTTTATGAATATCAAATTCTGCGTCTCCTTCTTCCTCCTATATTCTTATTCCTTATGTTATGTTCTATTTCTAAGTATTGTGGCTTATTTAGTATTGATTCATTGAATTCCACAAGTTCTTATAAAGTTAGTAAAAAGGGAATGATATCAGTGTTGCTTTAGGCACTAGGGAATTAATAAGGAGTGACAATTATTTGGGAATGCGTTAGGCAAATGAATAGCATATCTAATAAGAATTTTTATAAATGATATCTTATTCCACCTGTCATTAAATTAATAAATCAAGTTTGTTTGGAAATATATTATTTAATTTGTTTATTGCTATTTATATGTATAAATAAAATAATAATTCAGGTTATTTATTCTTTTTAATTTCGTTTTTTATGAAATCCTTACAGTGGTATTGGACCTTTTGTCTCTATATGAAATACCTCAAAAAAATATTGTCTTGTAGTTAAAATATGTCTAAATCACTACTAGAAAAATGCGACGGAAAAATCCATCGCTAAATGGCTATTTTCCATCAGAAAATTTTTATTTAGCGACGGAAAATATTAACGACCTTTGTTTGAATAATGAAAAATAGCCATTCAGTGAAGGATTTTCCGCCGTTAAATGATATATTTCTGGTAGTGGATATGTGTTTGTGTGTTTGAGAGAGAGAAAGAGAGAGTTCGCATTTTTCCTGTAATAAAAATGATATGTTAAGGAAATATTCAATTTACAGGACAGAAAAAGAAATAGAAGAAGACATAGAGAACAAAATGAAGGAGACAAGAATAGCTTTATATATGGACATGAACATATGAGAAGGAGAATAAAAAACCAAGAATATCATTGCGCACAGTATCTGTAGTCTACTACCCCCAGATTGATGAAAGATTTCCAATTTAACAATTTAAGACAACCATGAGTGCCATCTCGCTTGCCACTTTTGTATTCTCCATGGAGAGAACCTGCTTGGAGAGCCCTTGAGCTCATGCATGAGCCTTTGGCAGTAGATCAGTTACAAATATATGATATTTTGCCCGCGCGCGCACACGCAATATTATCAAAGACTAAAAATAAATGGAACGATTATTTTAATTTTAAATGGATACAACTTCAAAAGAATTTTATATATTGATTATAATTTTTCAATATCAATTAATTTCAAATTAAAAAAATTGAATTTTAAGTCTAGAATGAATTTTCATATGAATACAGTTTTAGCCAATTTCGGATTTAAATTCTATTTTTAACTAACATTAATTAAAACCAACTCTTTATATGTGTTTATTATTTTATATATTTTCCTTTTATTTCATATATAATATATCATTGATTGGACAATAATTTTTATATATTTATATTATTATTAATATCATAATTTTTATTTTTAGATAATATTATTTCTAATATAAATTTTATTAAAAATACAATAAAATTTAAATTCTAGCCAAGGAAGTGTCAACGGAATTTGCCACTTAAAAAATGCCTATAAAATTAGGGATGGAGTTTATCATGGAAATTAGCAATGGCAAAATTCCATGCCTAAAAATACCCCATATGAAATTAGCGATGGACAAATTCCATGGGCAATTCCGACACTAAAAATACTTCATATGAAATTAATGGTGAAATTGGCCATGAAATTAATGGTGGAATTTTATTTCATAATTGATTTATAGACTGAAAATTCTCAAAAAAATTCCATTACAAAAAATTTCTATGGATTACTGACGCAGCTACGGAACAAATTCTGTGGCTAATCCGCTGGAAATTGAGTGTTTTTTGTAGTGAGGTAACCCCCTAACTATTAAAAGATGTGGAGGTTGTTGACCTTATAGGAGTGTGATTATCTTTATAGTCAATTAAGGAGCCTTTTTATCTCCTTGATTACTCTCCCTCCAATAGGTTGAACAGTTTAACACACTACAAAAAATGCTTTATTTCTGGAGATTTTCCTGTGGATTTTAATCCATAGGTACAAGGTTCGTGAAAATTTATTTTCTTGCGGATTTCATACCTACAGAAAAATCCGTATGTAAAATCCACAGAAAATCGACAGGTAAATTCCGCAGGAAAATTCGCAGGTAATAAATTTCAGGAAAATCTAAAAAATGAAAAATATCTTTGAATTTAGTAACATTTTCTAGGTAAGTTTCTCCCATATTCTGATGGAAGAAAACAGTGAGTTTGTTTTTGTAAAGATATGAATATTTGATAGTCTACAATAATGGAATCAATATAATCCCATCATGAATATATGATAGTTTACAATAATCCAATCAGGTTACAATATATAGTGAGTTTACATATGTTGACCCTCTTATAACTCTACATATCCAATGAGCTAGAGCAATCTGTTGTGCCATAATTGCAACGCTTTCCTTCAAGTTCCTCTTGAAAGGAAACTGGAAGGCAATGGTCAACACCGACCGAAGTGACCGAAGTTCAATCAGCACTTTGGCACTATATCCTCATTCCTCAGGAACATGTAATCTATAAGCAACTGCAGACGCCAAACACAAACAATAATACTAGAACGAAGTGAAGAGAAAATTATCATAATTAGATGAAGTATAACATTTTGTGAGGTCATACATATTCCGACTTTGTCACCCTCTCCCTTAATTAACTTATCAAACATTTTTATCCAATAAACAATTAGGTAAAGAAATTATACAATTAGGCACGGGGGTACTTAGTTTTAGTCTTCCCTCTCAAGTCCAAGCTTGCCTTTGTGATAAAGGAGGAGGCTCAATTCATCAGGCCTTCATAATATAAAAAAAAAAAGATGTTACATCTAATTAAACCAATCATCATTTGTGGGGATGGAAAATAAATTACATATAGACTTTCAAGTCATTTTGAACAAAATTTCCCATAAATTATCCAAAGTCTGCGTAAACTTTCAAAGGCCCTACTTTTAAAGTCTTACCACGTGAGACAAATCTTTCCACCCCTCCTTCATTGTTGAAACCCACCACGAAATGAATCCTTCCCCTCATCCATATTTCATCTTCTTCCTTCAATTCTTACTTTTCATTATAACTGTCGACGCCAATGATGATAACTCAAGGCCATTACAGATATGGAAAATAGTAAAACTAAAGCACAAATTTATTTGTTCACCAATATGTAAGAATCAAATAAGCTTTTATAATTACGATAATGGCTTGTTTGCACATATCAATTACCTTACAGAAGCCACAGATATGGCAATATAGTTTGCAGATCATGGTCATTGTGGGTATAAGGTTTCTCTGGTGCATATTGGGCAGGTTATTTACATATTTGTTGGAAGTAAATCGGTTACTTGGAAAATTGAGAGATAGAGTGAGGTGTGATAACTATGCAGCTGCTACTCATATGGTTTAAAACCTAGAGCTCCATGAGAGAACAAAGCAAAGCTGTCTTTCGTTTCATGAGAAGATACAATAAGTACTTGTTTTTCCAAGCTTACCTTAGGAATTAAGACCGTAGAACAAGCCAACATTTTCACTAAAGTTCCTTACAAGATAAATGTTATAAATTACGATTTTTCAAGTACTTGTTATAAATTATCATTTTAATACTTATATATCTCTTCCTCTCATCTCATCTTTACCATTCAACAATATTAAACTCCAACCCCTATTATGTAGCATCGATTTCAAGTTAGGCACGTGAACAGTGCAACAAATTGCTAACCAAAATTCCAGATACAAGATAAATGGGTACCTGAAGTTTCATTATATTTAAGTAAATGTACTGTGTGTTCTCTTCGCTTTTTTGGGAAACAGACCACAAAAGCTCCTAAAAAGTGTACAGATGATGTAATTACATTAAGTCCACAAGTACAAAGACTTAAATGAGGAAACCAAAATTACCTGCTTTGAATCTTTCAACTTTCTAAAGAAGTCACTCAAGTCCCCCTCCTGGAGACCCCTTAAATAACTAGACAAGAGAATAGTTAGATACAATCAGGCAACTTTTTGAAGGACAAAAAATTGAATTCAGAGCTTTTTCTGATCATTTCAGTGTACCATATGGATTTTTATGTTTGTTACTTGTGCAGATTGTCGTTAAAAATGATCAAATTTGATATTCTGAGTTGAAGAAGTAGAACTAACTTCTGTATAGGATAAAGAGAAATCCCAATTCCCAGCGCGCGAAGCAGCCTCATACTGCAATTCATCAAACTCTAAATCTTGCTGAAGCTGGTCATTCCTTGATGTTAACCCTTGACAACAAGGTTATCAAATCGATATACGAATCGTGAATTGGAAAACCCATTTTTAGAATTGTGAATCGAAATGTATCGTGAATTGTAAAATTCATGATCATTTGTTAAAGATGACATAAATATACTTTTTCACATAAGAGACATTAAATAAAAATTTTTATTTCATAAATTCATAAAATTATGAGTCATTATGCCCCCACCACCAAAATAACAGTAACAGAAGAACCATAAACAGCATAGAAAAGTAAAATAGGGTGGAAAGAAACAAAACTTCCCAAAAAAATAGCGTTATAAGATTTACTAAAGGGATCAAATGAGTGAAACTTTGACAGGAATAGAATAATAGACCTAGTCGCATAGAAACGAGGTGGGAGCAAAGCAAAAAAATCAACTCACGCACAATAGGAAGCTTGAAGTTCCGATGGGAATTGGCTGGATATAGATTACAATGTAGTATGAGGGGGTTTTTTGCGGGAAAAATATCAATTTCTTTCAGGAAAAAGCAGGAACAAAAAGGCTATTATTACAGAAATTTCCCTTCCACATCACGGAAGGAAGAGACCCGCTTCATTTGGCATCGCCGAAATAGCATTCGTCGCGTGATTCCTACTATTATGGAGTGAAAGATTCTAGTGGGGCAAAGATTTACCAAGGAGTCGAATCTTTCCCCTCAATATCTGGATCGAATCGTATCGAATCGTGAATCGTGAGATACGACATGAGATTCCAGTGGGAAAACATTCACCATGGGAGTCAAATCTTTCCCTTCAATGCATAATCAGACGCTGGATTTTCTCAGGGAACTTGGCATTTGCAAGTGTGTCTACAATGAATTTCCATCACAGCCTATCAAATGCCTTCTCAAGGTCTACTTTGGTCAACATCCACCCTATTCTCCCACATATCCTACCGATCGAGTGTATCACTTGGGCTATAATTATATTATCTGTTATGCACCTCCCTTTGATGAAGCTTGCCTGCTGTGGAAGAATAAGCAGCTGCATAACCGGTTTCAGCCTGTTAGCAATGACCTTGATGATAAGCTTATAAATCGTGGAGCAAAGGCTGATGGGTCTAAATTCCTTGAGCGTCTGAGGGTGATCAACCTTCGGGATCATAGTTAAAAGCATGCGATTAAAACAAGGATCAAGACAGCCTCCATCAAACACCTTTATGTTGGCAAAATTGTTATCACCCAGGATGTGCCACTGTGTCTAAAAAAACATTGCATGTAGTCCATCTACCCCTGGCAATTTGAGAGGATTCATTTCAAATAGAGCTTTCCTAGTTTCCTCTTTAGTGATTGGGTTGTCAAGGTTGGCGAGCAAAGGTTGAGGTTGAATACCTAAATGGTGGGACTTTTGCTTCCTTAAAGGCGTAAAGCGTCTGGAAATAAGATGTCACCATATTAGCAAGCTTTGCCTGGTCAGCCTCCCACACTCCCGAGTTTTCCTTGAGAAGTAGTATTCTATCATGTCTTCTTCTTGCTAAAGCCTTAGTGTGGTAGTACTTTGTATTTCTATCACCATCCTTGATCTACCGACTCCATGACTTCTACATCTATAGTACCTTCTCTTGCAGATAGACACTTTCATATTCTAAGAGTAGTGTTCTTTCAAGCTCCACAAGTGGTTGGGAGAAGGGGTACCTCTCTAGTTTTTGTTAGATTTCATTTATATGCCTTCTAAGATACCGCTGATTCTTTCCAATATGGCAAAAACATTGGCGTTCTAGTCACGAGTCTCAACAGTGAAACTGTCGATGTTATCAACAAGGCTTCTTTCATGTCCCAAGACTTAGTAACCAGATTTTGGAAATCTGGTTGCGTTACCCAGGGCGCAATAAATCTAAAAGGTGCTTGATTGGGCCTATGGTCGTTAGCTTGAGTAATAAGCAAAGGCCTCTGATCACTCTGAACTCTTGGTAAGTGCATGACCACGCTGGTGGGTTGGTGGTAAAGCCATCATTGATTACATAGCGCATGATCCATTCTCACCATGAGTCCACCCCACTTCCAGGTAAACCTTGGGCCTTTGTAGCCTAAATCCATAAGTCTAGCACAATGAACGAAGCTGTTGAAAGAACGATATCCATGTTTTAAGTGAGAGGAGCCACCTTGTCTCTCCGTACTATGTAATGTGGCATTGAAGTCGCTAATTAGGAGCCATGGGGCCATGAGTTCAACTTGAAGTCTAAGAAGATTACTCTACAACCATTCTCGCATGGTGGGGTTCGGACTACCATATATGGCAGTGAACACATAAGAGCTGGCACCAACTGGATCAGTAATAAGAACATGCCTAAATTGTTTCTGGTTTTGAAGGACTTCCATCTTAACTTTATCCTTCCAAAGCAGCAAAATCCCCCCAGAGAACCCAGATGCTTCTATACGATGGGAATTTGGGTAGCTTATTTTTCTTATAACCTTACCTGTATGCAACCCTGAGATTCACGGCTCCACAAGAACTAAAATGTGAGGTTTATATCCCCTTAACAATGACTTTAAAATGCAATGAAAGAAGGAGGATGTTGCCCCCTAACAGTTCCAAACAAAGATAGAGTGATTTATGGCAAGACGACCGTATTATACCTCCCTCTCAGATTTATCTGAGGCTGAATCATCATCAAAGCCAGACTCAGTGGCTTCTGCGAAAGGCATTTCATCATCAAATTCAAGTGGGCACCCTAACGCTTCTGTTATGGCTTTAGTCAGTTCCTCCGATGGTTAGCCATGAGTGTCCTTCGGTTTGAGTTTGGTTACTTTAAACTTCATGTTGGGATTAAGATAAAGGACCTTTATCGGTTTTTACTTGTCAGGAGGCTTTGGAGGAAAAGTCAGCTGTCCTGATCTTGTTGATACGTTAGGTCGAGGTGGTGCAGTTATAGAAGCTGTGGTAGGAATATCAGTATTATCACCAGTTGAGTCCAACACGACAACAGAATGGCCAGGACCTAACGATGTGGCTTGGTTTGCTTCTTTATATGAAGGTGAGGCAAAGATATAAGAGGTGGTAGCGTTGTGACTTCTTGGTTCAGGCGTATCTGCCACCGAAGGGGCAGAATGGATAGGTGTTAGCGGTGGGTTTGATATGATGCTATGTGAACAGTTGATTTGTCTTTGTCTAGCGTTGACTTAACCTTAGGCACCTTCTTATTGGGCGTCGTGTTGATCCCTGGCGTGCTGATAGAAAACGGTAGCCCCTCGCCCTCAATACGAGCATTTCCTGGTTATCGCTTATCCTCATCGTCTAATGAAGCTACGAGGTTAAATCTGCTACCTCCTTTTTCATTAGAAGAGGAAGAACCTTGACATTCCTCTTTGCTGCTTTGGCAAAGCGACCATGACATGGCATAACCTTCATCCAATCTCCAAAGACCTGCTCCTCACCTGCTTTAATGCCACGCTCCTTATCCCTCACTGCCACCAAGGGGTATTAGGCGCCAACCTAAGGGATTGCTGGAGTTTGAGCAGGTGACGGATGGTGAGCTCTGAGAGAGCATGCTTCCTCGAGGTATCCGTATCTTCCACAGCTATAACAAAGAGCGGGGAGTCCCTCATACTCAATGAACTGGGTTAATCCATCCAATTTAATCATTGAAACTAATGGTTTAGTCAAGTCGAGCTTCACAGCCAGTCTCGCAAGCCTTGCATTTTCAAACCCTTCTGTGTTGTAACCAATTCTCATGACCTGGCCAATAACTTCTCTAATGGCTCTCATAACACGCTTTTGATAGTAATGGTAGGGAAGCCTAGGGAGGCGAACCCAACCGTAAACCTGTTTAATCTCCAAATTCATCGACGAGATGCTCAATTCCCAGGGGTGCACCGTTAAGTAGTGTTTAAGCACCACCCACAGTCCCCACAACATTGCATTTTGGTAATCTTCAGTATTTTCTAGCTTCACTATGTAACACCCCCTCCAGTTCTGTTAACTTCATCCCCCTAATGGCTTCCACAAAGTGCATATCTTGTTATACATAACATCTTGCCTAATGAAGAGCCCAAGCAACTTTACAATCACTGCATATTTCATGCAGTTGGCCATGAGTTCTTTGAGTCTCCTAAAGAAAGTGATAGATGGAATGGTGCCGTCCAGGTTTACTTCAACATCACCATTTTCAACGGTTAGGTCTACAAGCAGAAGGTGTGCATCGTTGGAGCATGGAAGTATCTTTCCAATTAGCTTTTCCTTGAATGAGGGCATAGGCCACTCTGAAGGTGTCCCTTCAATCGATGGAATAACTGGAGATGTATGAGGAGTTAGCTGTACTATTGCCTCTATTCCATCAGCTCGCACTGTTTCTTGAGCCAGTGGTTGTTGGTCATTCATTCCCAACTGCTCGCTCTCCATGTCTCCATAATCCTCCATACTTGTGTCGTGGTTATCATCTTTATCACGTATCTTTACTTTCTTAGTGGACCTGATCTCCTCAACGCAGGGTGGACGATCTTCCTTCCTCGTAAGCTCGATGTAGAGAGGAGTTTCCATGACCCTCCTGGTTTTTGGGCCAGATTCTTCCTTCGTTTAAATTTTAAACAAGGGCATCAAAACTTCCCTTTGTGTTTGAATACATCTAGTTGGCTTGAAAACTCAAGAGACGCCCCCACTCCCTGTAACAGATGTGAGTCTATCAGGCCCAATAGAAGGAGAGGCTAGCCCAAATTATGAATGTAAGTCGGGAATGATATGAAGGAGCCAGAGAATAAGGAAGAAAACGTGGAAGCTTCCAGACTTATAGGAAGATTAGTATAAGAAGACAAAAATGGTTACGAGAGGACATAGAAGATTTTGGACTGACTCTTTCCCTATCTCTTTATCTCTCCACCCCCTCAATTTGTCTTTTTCCCCTCTGTGGCAACTGTGCCTTCCCTTTTTTTTTTTTTTTTGTTATTGAGTATCTTACGCAGATTTTCCTTGCATAATTGTAAGCACATTCTGAATTCCAATATATCAGTATTGTCCCTTACGTATATCTGTGAGAGTAAGGCTATAACATTTGGTGCTCTCATTGAGAGACCTCACACGTAACGATGGCTGAAAATACACGACTTAAGGATTTATAAGCGGAAATGAAGAAGATGAACGACTATATAGTCATAGAGGATTCTCAAGGCCGATTCCAGAACGTGGACGTGGTGGTCTAATAAAGGTTTAGTGCTTATGAGCTGATAATCATTATTTCTCATCTTATCCATAAATTCCAAGTACTATTGCTTTAAATGAGATAAAGAACAAGAAACTGGTAACAAATAACTTTCAAGAAATACACAAATGGGATAAAAAAAACAACAGCAAAATAAAAATTGAGGAAAATGAAAATGAAAAGTACATTTCAGTTGACAGTTATTTTCTTGTCACAGCTATACTTACCTCCAATTATGAATACATCTACTAACTGAATTCACTTCTCACCTCTCAACTTGCCCATCCATAGCTTGATTTTTGCTATCCCGCCTTCTTTGTACATTAAGTAAATGAAACGGACATAACAAAGTAAGGTGATTGAAATCGTAGCGAATACAACATAGACTGTGATAGCCTCCAGTAACACAAAGTAATTGATTACAAGGAATATAGCGAGGAATTGATAGACAATTTTACACTTGAAAGCAGAATGCAGATTGATAGGGTGAAGACTACGGTGTTATAAATCAAGAACAATAAAACTAAATAAGTTGGACAGCTCTTACGAACCTTCACAAGGTCGTGGAAGTTGATAACATAACTTAATGGGGGGAACCTAGACAAGCATCTCCAATATATTTTCGTGCATGGTTGGAACAGTGTTGATGGAGAATTTACCAAACCTTGGTACGTCAACGTTATAATTAACGTTGCCACTAGTAATCTTGCGTTCTGAAACTCTGCTAATGATGCTAGTTTTTGCTTCTCTTTATCAACATTAATGCTAATTTCTTCCTTTATCTTATCTGTCTCCTCTTCTTTCCCTTCTTTCCGTCTTACCTGCCACCATAATGTATATTTCACTCTCCACAATTCTTTATTTCATGTAAGCACTATAAAAGAATAGGGATTCTTCTTTACCTTGTTATTTATGTGTACAAAAGAAGTTATATACTCCTAATTCAATTTGCACTTGTAGAAGCTAATTGAGATGAGAGGTCTATTTTGATTCCAAATATAAAATTGGAATCTTCATTGTCTCCTATATTTATTATTTTTCCCACACTACCCAACAACGTATATTCTTATATGATGTCACGCCCCTTTTATTAGCGTAGCTGTTTTAAGCATGTAAAACTTGATTTTATAAAATAATTTTATTTCCTAATTTCTTTGGATTGTCATTTCTGAAAATTCTTGAACCTTTTCCAATAACTTTTCAATAACATTGTTTTCTCATTTGAATCAAACGTATTAAGCTTAAACTTGGGTCATCACTCTTTTTTTTCATTTTTAAAAATCATTTTTTAAAAAACTATTCTCTAGGCTCATCTACTCGCGATAGCCATTTAATTCTACTCGTTATTCATTAAGAATAACATTTACTTATATATCTACATTCGGTCTTATATTAATGTATACATAATTTATATAATAAAATATCCATAACCATTTAAACTATCCATACATAAAATAAAACCTTAAACTTCTAATTAAGTCAAACTATATGTAAAGAACTCTTCCATCTCCATTCTATACTTCCCTTGTCACCAATTCCTTGCCTTTTGAGCTACTCGTCTCTGTTGTATTTTGTTGAATGGGAGGGTGAGATTCAAAAATCCCCATAGAAACCACAGTTTATCATATAGTTATATATAAAATTCATAATCATGTAAAATAATCACATGTTCATATGGCATATACAACAATAGTACACATCATGAGGTCCTACCTCCACATCATATAGCAATAGTTTACAGTACGAGATTTCATCTCAACATCATGCGTCAATAATTTACGGCACGAGGTTTCACCTCAACATCATACGGCATATCACATGGCACATACAATCATATAGAATTTAATACATAAGAATAAGATAAATAGGGTTTCTACCAGTTTCCTTTTGTTTACCTTTACCTTCCTCAGTATCCCCTTTTTCGATCCTCCTCAGGTTGCTCAAGCAAATATCATATCCTAAAAATATATACGTATAATACCCCGTTAATTATACACGTATCCAACTTTATATTTATCTCCTCTTTCTCTCATGATTTCATTTCTACTCCTTTACATTATTTGATTTTCTTTTCTTGACTTTTGAATTATTTTTTAATAACTTTGAAAAATCACAACTTATTCCATAAAATTCCAAATACAACGGTTGAAGCTTTTATTTAAAGCTCACTATATTATCTTTCAATTATAGTCTATCAATATCGTCAAATAAATGCTCAAAGGTTGCAGCTTAAGCAACTTTTCATATTTTTTCATATTTCAATAGCAGACTTTGTTTCACTTTTTAAATTCTCAAATTCTTTAATAGTCTCTCCTGCACCAGCTTACATATTTGTACACACCCAAATGCACAAATATGCGTATAATCATACACCGATACATGTCTATGTATATATATAATCTTACTTCCAAAATTATCTTAAATGTCCTATAGGCATTTTAAAACCTTCAAGGAACAATTTCTTAACACCTTCATTATTTTCTGTAAACAACAGTTTCCAAAGATTTATACATGCTTATATACACAGATACGCACGCATGTACATATATATGTCACAAGAATAGGCCAACATTTGCAATGACCAAATTTCAAACCGTTGAAAATTATCTATTAAAATTCCTTTACATTAATTTAGTTTTATACTGCCAAAACTCTAGACTTCTCATAATACTAACCTTAAAAATTTCCTTTGATTATAATAAAATTACTACCATTATAAAGATAAAAATATATAAAACAACTTTTACGAAAACATTCTATTGAAAAGAAGAGATTTTAGTTACCTAAATTATCTCAACAAAATAGCCTAAAAAACACACCTCCTCCTCCCTCTCGCTGCAAACGCAATTGACGAGAGAAATGTGAATTGAGGTATTTATAATACCTCACCCTCAACCCGTCTAGCTTTTCTTTCTTCATTTCTCTCTTTCTTTTCATTTTTTCCACACTTTGTTGACAATTTGGTTCAGCCTTTTCGACTTTCTCCTTCTTCTTTTCTTCTTTTCCATTTCCTATCAGAAGTTTGTCACCTTCCATTTTTTCTTTTTGACTTTTTCTTCTTTTCCTCCTCAATTTTCCTTGTCTCCCTCTCTCACACTTGTTTCCTCTTCTCCATTTTTCAACATCCCATTTAATGAGGAGGAAAAATTATGCTCCCTTTACATATTTTCCAATGCCTCATTTAACGAGGTTGGAAAATTCTCCTCCTTATCCATTTTTCCAATACCATTAATGGTGTGTGACAATATCAACTATATATGTTGATAATGCTCCAATGTCCTATTTATAAAGCACTTGGAGAAGTTTTGTGTAACTTTTTATAAGACGCCCCATTGATTATTTATCACAATTCTAATATAGGAAAACATGAAACTATTTTTAAGAACGTATCTAAAATAGGGATGAAGAAGGAAATTTTTTTAATATTTAGGCAGTAAGTGAATATGTTAAAATTTACCTTAACATCAGTAAAAAAAATTTAGCGCTGACCTCATGGAATGTGTTGGTTCTCTTTGGCTTGACCTTATGGAATGTATAAAAAAAAGAATAAGAAGTGGTAAATTTTTGATGTTTTACCAAAGATGTTTTCTTCGAATCTTCAAGGTCATAGATAATAGTGATGCCCTCCAAGTTTATGCAATGTTCCTCTCTTATTTCATCACCATCCTCATCATCTTTGTTTAATACTTCAAGTACCTACCACAGTTATATGATATAAAAATTCTGATACAAACTACCTCTTATCCTTACTATAAGAACCTGTTTGATCTTTTTTTTAGATTATTGAAGAAGCTAAATGAATTAATCAAAATTATTTATTCATGTGTGTGTCGTAGGATTATATATTAGGTTATAAGTTAAAGAAATTGATTGAAAGAAAAATAATAAATATATTTGATAGGAAGCTCGTATTACGTAGAAATACATTTATATTCTTCTTAATATATGTACCTGGGACTGCTTCATTGCTTCTGCAAGCTAATAGGAAGTCTTGCCTTCTTGGTCCTGGATTTTGAACAGGGTGTTCATTTTGTGATGCCTAACGCTATCCTCTAGCAGTTTTACAGCTTTAAATTGATTGGCCTTCACTGCCACATGAAGAACTGATTCTCCTTTTGTTGTGACTTGTTCCAAGCACTGAGGACATTCGCTGATTAACTCTTCCATCATTTTGATTTTGCCTTTCTATGAGGCGCAGTGCAGCGGAGTCCAGCCTTCCTCATCCTTCACAAGGCACTGATGATTCTGTACTCCATCATCTTCATCATCAAGCTTCGCCTTCAATAGCTCCTTCACAGTCTCAACATGACCTTTCAAAGATGACAAGTGAAGTGGAATCATACCTCTCCGGTTTGTCTCTCTGGCTAAAGAAGGCATTAAACTCACAACCTGCTGCACAAAATCTGATGTTCCGTACAGCTCTTTCTATCTATATCATGAAATGCAAAAGGGAATTGAAACATAATCGGTGCTATATACAGAGCCGTGAGCAAGATACTACTACATCTGTCTATCTATATGATCCTTAATATAAAAATCAGTTGATTTTTTTTGTGACACTAAGAAAGTTAATTAATTGATTTAGTTTTATCATTTTTATCCATACTAATTTATCCGCTTTATAAATTTGTATATATAATCTAATAATACATATAAATCTTTTAGAATATATTTATACATGTGTGTGCAATAATTAAGTAATTTAGTTAACTTTTTATAAGCCTTTAAAAAAATTTAATCACTTTTATATTAAGGATAAAATGAGTTAGAATAACACAAATGAGGTACAGCCTGACATATCCGTTGGAAGGCAATTGGGAGGGGAGCAAAGGAGGAAAAAGTAAACATTGGAACGCAATTGAGAGGAAAAGTACATTGTATAAAGCTTAAATCATTTAAAAATTTAAAAATTGAGAGTAAGTTGACTTTTTTAAAAAATTAATTATAAATAAATAAATCATTTTATTATAGGCATATATTCATAAGGATAAAACTTAGTTCAAGTTAGTAAAGTCCGTTAGGTCTAAGTAGCCAATAAAATTTCTGCATTCTTTTTCTGCTTCCTAGTTCTTCAAATCTCTAGCACTGCCGATAATCAATGTTCCCTGGAGATGATTTTGCCTTTGCCGACAAAACCAAGGTTTTTTCTCACCCCATTGTCTTCTTATCCACCTACTTCCTCCTTTAGAAGAAGAAATTCTAGTTTCATTCTTTCTAAAGCTCAATCCACCATTTCAATCTATGCACTCTTATCTTCATTACTCCTCACTCTCATCCTCCTCAATTCCTATCCCAGAAACCACCCTCCCCAAAACTGACGATATCCCCAGCAAGCCCGCTTCAAAATCCAAAATACCCGTTAGGTAACCAAATGATCATATGAAGCATCAAATGCTCTACAACAAACGGGTACTCTATATTGAAAAGGAACCAAAGCCATGAGTGATATGGTTGTGGCTCCCCTGTTTGAAGACGCCACCGACGATGAATTCAGCTTGTTTCTCATAGTCTTTTGCCTCTCTAATCAGAGTTTTGCCGTATTAACCAAGCTTGGGTCATGAAGGAGGAAGCAGGGTAAGATGAGTTACTAACGGTGATCTAATAGAGGTTTAGTGCTTATGAGCTGATAATCATTATTCACATCATATCCATAAATTCGAAGTACTATTACTTCAAGTGAGATAAATAACAAGAAACTGGTAACAAAATAACTTTCAAGAAATACACAAGTGGGATAAAAAAACAAGTAAAAATTGAGGAAAATGAAAATGAAAAATACATTTAAGTTGATAGTTACTTTCTCATCATAGCTATACTTACCCTCCCAATTATGAATACATTTACTAACTGAATTCACTTCTCACTACTCAACTTGCCCATCCAATGTAGTAGCCTCTTTTTTTTTTTTTTTGCCTCGTGTTCTTTTACCCATCCAATTTAGTAGCCTCTTTTTTTTTTTTGGCCTCGTGTTCTTTGTACAGTACGTAGAAGGACCAGGCAACACAAAGTAAGATGCTTGCAGTCATAGCATATACACCATAGGCGGTGATAGCCGCAAGTAACAGGAAGTAGTTGGCTACGAGGAATATAGTGAGAAATTTCAGAAGCAAGAAGAATAATCCGTGAAACCCTCCTAATTTCGAAAGCAGAAGGTAGACTGATAGAGTGAAGACTAGGGAGTTATAAATCAAGAACAATAAAGCTAAAGAAGCTGGACAGCTCATGAAATACTTCAAATCGTAGTGCTTGTAAAAAACTAATGAGTTAAACCTAGGCAAGCATCTCCAATCTATTTGCGTGCCTGGTTGGAACAGCGTTGGTGGAGGATTTGCCAAAGCTTGATACGTCAACGTTATAATTAACGTTGCCACTAGTAATCCGTCAGACTTTGCTGATAGTGCTCCTTGCTGCTTCTCTTTATCAGCGTTTTTGCTAATTTCTTCCTTTTTCTCACCCTTTTTCTCTTCTTTCCCTTCTTTTCGTTTTACCTGCCACCATAACGTATATTTCACTCTCCACAATTCTTTTTTTCATGTAAGCAACTGTAAAAGAATAGGGATTCTTTCGCTTACCTCGTGTATTTGTGTGCAAAAAAGAAGTTATATACTCCTCTAGTTCAATTATAGTTGAGATGAGAAGTCTATTTTGATTCCAAACATAATTGGAATCTCCATCGTCTCCCGTATTTATTATTTTCCCACAATACCCAACATATATGATTTACCAACTATACATGTTAATAATGCTCCTATGTCTTATTTATAAAGCACTTGGAGAAGTTTTGTGGAACTTTTTATAAGAAGCCCCATTGATTATTTATCACAATGCTCATATAGGAAAACATTAAACTATTTTTAAGGATGTATCTAAAATAGGGATAAAGAAGGAGATTTTTTTAATATTTAGGCAGTAAATGGATTTTTTAAAATTTAACCATATCTTCAATAAAAAAAATTTCGAAGTAACTTTATCAAATGGGACTAAATAGGATACATGATTGAAAGGAGGCATAGTGTTTTAGAAAGACTAGCATATATTAATTATACTCTAACTCTTATATTAAATATCATATTTAATTTGACTAGTCTTGAGGTTGTTCTCTTTGGCTTGACCTTATGGAATGTATAAGAAAAGAAGAATAAGAAGTGGTAAATTTTTGGCGTTTTACCAAAGATGTTTTCTTTACGTCTTCAAGTCAGAGATATGAGTGATGTCCTCCAACTTTATACGGTGTTCCTCTTTTATTTCATCACACTCCTTCTCATCATCTTCCTTTAGCACCTCCAGTACCTACCACAATTATATGATATAAAAACTCTAATATGAACCAGCTCTTATCCTTAAGAATCTGTTTGATCTTTTTTTTTAATATTGTTAAGGAAGCTAAATGCATTACTTAAAAGTATTTTTTTACACACTTGAATAAGTTTTGTGGAACTTTTTATAAGATACCCCGTTGATTATTTATCACAATGCTAATATAGGAAAACACGAAACTATTTTTAAGGATGTATCTAAAATAGGGATAAAGAAGGAAATTTTTTTAATATTTAGGAAGTAAATGGATCTTTTAAAATTTAACCATATCTTCAATAAAAAAAATTTAGAAGTAACTTTATCAAATGGGACTAAATAGGATACATGATTGAAAGGAGGCATAGTGTTTTAGAAAGACTAGCATATATTAATTATACTCTAACTCTTATATTAAATATCATATATAATTTGACTAGTCTTGAGGTTGTTCTCTTTGGCTTGACCTTATGGAATGTATAAGAAAAGAAGAATAAGAAGTGGTAAATTTTTGGCGTTTTACCAAAGATGTTTTCTTTACATCTTCAAGTCAGAGATGAGTGATGTCCTCCAACTTTATACGGTGTTCCTCTTTTATTTCATCACACTCCTTCTCATCATCTTTCTTTAGTACCTCCAGTACCTACCACAATTATATGATATAAAAACTCTAATACGAACGAGTTCTTACCCTTAAGAATATGTTAGATCTTTTTTTTGGATATTATTAAGGAAGCTAAAATTACTTAAAAGTAGTTGTTTACACACTTGGAGAAATTTTGTAGAACTTTTTACAAGACGCCCCATTGATTATTTATCACAATACTAATATAAGAAAACATGAAACTATTTTTAAGGATGTATCTAAAATAGAGATAAAGAAGGAAATTTTTTAATATTTAGGCAGTAAATGAATTTTTTAAAATTTAACCATATTTTCAGTAAAAAAAATTTAGAAGTAACTTTATCAAATGAGATTAATTAATAGGATACATGATTGAAAGGTGGCATAATGTTTTAGAAAGGCTAGCATATATTAATTATACACTAACTCTTATACTAAATATCATATTTAATTTGACTAATCTTGCGGTGGTTCTCTTTGACTTCACCTTATGGAATATATAAGAAAAGAAGAATAAGACATGATAAATTTTTGGCGTTTTACCGAAGATGTTTTCTTTGCGTCTTCATAGTCGTCCAACTTTATAAAGTGTTCCTCTCTTATTTCATCACACTCATTCTCATCATCTTCCTTCAGCATCTTCAGTACCTACCACATTTATATGACATAAAAACATTAATTCAAACTACCACTTATCCTTACTATAAGAACCTGTTTGATCTTTTTTTTAGAGATTATTAATGAAGTTAAATGCATTATTTAAGTTAAATGCATTATTTAAAAATATTTATTTGCATGTGTTATTAGGTTATATATCATATTATAAGTAAAGAAAATTAGTTTAAAGAAAAATAACAAATATATTTGATAGGAATCTCATAAAACATTTTTTTTTTGGTAAAGATCTCATAAAACATTTATATTGTTCTTAATATGTACCTGGGACTGCTTCTTTACTTCTGCAAGCTGATAGGAAGTCTTGCCATCTTGGTCTTGGATTTTGAACAGGGTGTTCATTTTGTGATGCCTAATACTGTCTGCTAGCAGTTTCACAGCTTTAAATTGATTGGCTTTCACTGCCACATGAAGAACTGTTTCTCCTTTTGCTGTGACTTGTTCCATGCTCTGAGGACATTCGCCGATTAACTCTTCCATCATTCCGATTTTGCCTTTTTTTGAGGCGCAGTGCAGCGGAGTCCAGCCTTCCTCGTCCTTCACAAGGCACTGATGATTCAGTTCTCCATCTCCATCATCATCTTCATCATCAAGCTTCGCCTTCAACGGCTCCTTCACAGTCTCAACATGACCTTTCGAAGATGCCAAGTGAAGTGGAATCATGCCCCTCTGGTTTGTCTCTCTGGCTAAAGAAGGCATTAAACTCACAACCTGCTGCACAAAATCTGATCTTCCGTGTAGCGCTGCAACATGAAGAGGCGAATCTGAAAAATGAGCTGAAGATGCTCTCTCAAGCATATCAGGATCCTGCTTCACTAGGTTGAGCAGTGTGTTAACATCTCCTTCCCTTGCAGCTTTCACCAACCTCTGGTCCATATTGCCCTTTGCTTCGCAAATAACAATCACACTGCTTTCTTTAATCTACAGCAACCACTCCTATTCCTCCAATTATCAACGCGGCTCACCTGTATGTATGTGTGTGTGTCTCTGTCTGTATGTAGAGAAATTAATTGAGGGCTTACTTTTGTTTCAATATTATCCACTGGCAACCAAGCCTTGGTCAATAAATAATTTGTCCAAATAGCGTTAGGATTAAATTCCAGCTAGTCTTGGTTTTGATCCAAAAAAATATACTCTTAGGTACACCTTATCACACTAGCACTCCATCAACAGTCTTCTGGCTTTCACCCACCTCTCTCATCCATAAATAATCACAACTAACCACCACTCTGTCAACTTATCAATGCGCCTTTCCTCAACCTCACAATATGCATTATCGTGTTGATTATTTATTCATTTCAAGGATGCAATTATTGATTTAGTCAATTTGAAGACTAACATCGACCAAGGATATATTTTATCAACGACAAGTGCATAAAAAATAATAAAAATGAAAAAACGAAGTGAAAGATGTGGGGCCCATTGAAATAAAAGGGATCAAGAGTTGCATGGAAGTTCCGGCGAGAGAAAAACGAAAAATATCCAATCATACGGGTCTCGTTAAGCTGCAAGTATCAAAGTCCAAAAGTGTCTTTCTTTCTTTTTGAATTATCAATAGTGCATGTCTCCAGGTTATATGGAATTGATATTAATCCCCTTCGAAATTGAGAAGCCAAGATTTTCATTAGAATTTAAATTTGTGTTCTTTTTCTTTAAAGGATGATAACACTTGTCACTTCAACTCACAAGCTTGTTGGTAACACCAAAATGATCTTTAGAGGTAATACACTATCAAATACTATACGGGAACATATCTTTTAAGTGAGAATTCGAACATTATCCATCATGTTCATTTTTACAAAATGGACATGAGAGGGGGTGCATCTCCCGTCCATTATTAGGTGCCTCTCATATCCATTTTGCCTAATAATGGACGTGACAAGTTGTGTTCTTTTAAAAAAATTATATCCATTAAACCAATCAGCAAACATTAAACAACAAACATTAATTACAATATAGTGTTACTACATAAATCTCTAGCCAAGAAACAACATTATTAAATACTAGGTAAGTCAATTTCGAAAGCAACAAATTATATGTATGTTAGTAACAAACAACTAAAACTACACCTATATCTCGAATGAAATCAATCTCATCAATAGCGTAGGGTTGTTTCGTACTAAAAAGCTGTAAATTTATAAATACTTGTTAGTAACATTTCAATGAAAATAAAAGTAAAATTATTTAACATTAAAGAAGCAATCACCTCTGATAAATTTTCAAGAGATCCACCCTGAATAATTTCATATATGAAATGAAAAACACAATACCCACATTTGTATTTAATTCTTATTGAGGGCACTTTGAATTAAAATATAAAATGAAAGATAATTAAACAATGAAATAAAGAATCAAAATTACTTGTTAATGGTAAAAAAAATAATACAAAATACTTACATCGGTCGTTATCCATGGGGCATGCAACACAGACTCTAGTAGTTACTACAAGATTTAGAAGTTAACCTGTTTAGAAAACAACACAATTCTCAATAAATTGAAAATGTGGAAATGGATATAATTGAATTACTTCTCTATAATAGGAGGTAGATAGGATGTTAATTTGGTATCTTCAATGGTCTTGCCCATTTTTTAAAAAATGGACTTGTTCTATGATAGTGACTTCATCATCCTAGGGCTCGTTGAATTACATTACAAAAAATTGACTTATTAGCGACGGTATGTTGCCGTCAAAGAGACACTACCGTAGCATTTGTCTCTAAAAGTATTGGCAACGACAAAGACAAGTTGTCATTGAAAAGACATTTAGCTATGATAAAAAAATCATCGCTAAAAGTACTTTCTGTAACATCCTTATTTTTAGGATTTCTGGTTAACTGTTGTTTAGATTTTATTTTATCAAAAAAAATAAAATTAATTAAAATTAAAATAAGTAGGAAATTTTGAATATTTATTCTATGAAGAAAAAATAATACAATGTAAAATGAGATCTATCATAAAAGGTTTTTAATTATAGGTATGTAAACTTCACTACAAAAAAAGGTTGCATTAGTAACCGTTATTTTATGTATTTGCAGCGATTAATACATGTTGTAGCGGTTACTTAAACCGCTACAAAAACCACCGTGGCAAACACTTTAGTAGTGGTTTAAAGTAACCGCAGCGCATATAGAACAAAACCACTACTAAAATTGCAGCGGTTATATAATAACTGCTACACAAATCAGACATAACGGAAGGAGGCACGAACATTTTGTAGCGGTTAAAAACCGCTACTAAAGTGTAACGAGGTGTTTTCAGCAGTTATAAAACCGCTACTAATTTAAAAGTAATTCCCGCCAAAAAATATGAAATTTTCCCTCTAAACATTTGCAGCGGTTACATAACCGCTACTAAATGAAATGTTAATACCCGCTCTTTTTTCAAACGTGAAAAATTCCCTCCAAAATTTATTTGCAGCGGTTTAATAAACCGCTACTAATTTAGAAGTTGTTCGTGCCTTTTTTGGTAGCTGTGACAATAAAAATTTTGTAGCGGTTATGTTAATAAATTTTTAAAAAAAATTTGCAAAGTATTTAAATTAATTAGTACATTTATATGAAGAAATTGAAAAAAATATTTAATAAAAAAACTTGTAACAGCAAATATGAAAACAAGTGAAACAAATGGAGATAAATGAAGCGCAAATAACGATGATAAAAATCAATTCTCCAACTCAACAACGCTGGCAATCATCACTTCAATAGATATGAGAGTTAAAATAATGAATTAAGAATTATAATTAAGCTTTAATCCAATAACCGAGCCACCTCGAATTGTCACAAAATATTTTTCAAACTTCTAATTTACTAACTGCCACCAGAATAGTAAAAAGGAATTAAGGAAAATAAAACCACTGCTTAATTGTAACTCTTAAATTCAAATAATAGAATTAAATTAAAGCCAGCAAAAGATTATTTGATCCAAGATTCTAAGCCACCTTAGAAAATCACAAAATGTTAACTCTGAAATCAATATAAACATCATACCAGAATATTATAATTGAAATCAAAGTTAAATCAGCCCAATATCAATTGCTAAACAATAATTCAGTCACAATAATCTCTAAAATAAATAATATCAAACAATAGAAAGTGTTTAGAAAAACTATCCTAAGACCTAGGAATTGTTAAACAATTATTAGATAGGAAATTAAAGTAATTAAAAACTCCCCTAGAAGAATCAAGCTCTTGTCATTGTTGTTGAATCAGAGAATTAAACAAATTAGTCAAGAATTGCCATAATCAGTTTCAGATTGAGCACCCAAGTCATCCCCTTCAACGATAAAGCAGCTGGAAAATGGACCTCCACACAGCGATGGGTGAAGATTGCGTCAGCTCCTCCAATGGTTGCGTGGATGAAGGAAGGATATGCTCTCCCAGCGATAGACGATTTGAGGTCAGGTGGATGAATAGATATATGCGTGTGGCGGCCGCTTGGGTTCCAGAGATGAATGATTGGAGTTTTTGTGCGCCGCGTCTCCCAAGCGTCCATGAATGAAATTCTCGTCTCTGGCCTTTAGGGATAATGAATGGATTGGTATAAGTGCCTGTGGCCGCCGCCTCTAAGCGTCCATGTGCTTGGGCTTGTGGATTATTTTGTATGGATTGTGGCCGCTTGAATAGATGAAACGTGGACCCTTGATAAATCTCCAGAGCGTGAATTCCCTATATCCCCAAAGCAAAAATAATAATAATAAACTTATAATATAATATAGATGAAATAATATAAAATAAATGGATTTGAGTGTGGTCCCTGATTTAAATTTTAAACTCAGAATCTTATATTTCCTAATTCAAATTTAAAATCAAGATTTATTAATTTGAATTCAGAATCTTCTAAGATTATATTGATAGATATATTAATTCAAATTTATTTTTTGATCTCAATTTTTTCCATAAATACCCCTAATTGGCTTAAATCTCCATATAATAATCATTAATCATAATTAATACAATTAAGCTCAATAAAAGTCAAAGAATATCATTAAAATCCCCTAAAATACTGCAATTTCACTTAGTAAAATATGATTATTTCAAACACTTACTAGTAGCCTCATTCAGGATTCGCAACATTTCCTCACGATGCTCGTCGAGCCTTCCATCAAGCTCCTCTAGATGGAGTTCACCTCCTTACTCTATGTCCTTCCCATCGACTACTGAAAGCTCTACCCTCATGAGTTTTGTGTCCACGTCCCCCATTTCCTTCCTTCCTTTGAAAGGTCAAGGAGACTTTGACCTCCCCCTCTTTTCTCCTCCTTGTTCCTCGCCTCCAACACTGCTAGCAAGAGTGGTCTCGTTGCTTGACATGCTTGCTTAAGCTAGCTTTAGCCCTCGAACTAAACCTGGCTCTGATAGAACTTGTCACGGACTTACCCTTTTCCTACACATGCAACACTTAGACACCCTCTTTTTAGTGACTAAGTCAGCCTAAAACCTCTTAAAGGCAAGCATGCTTTGGGTGAAAAAGAGAACTCAAGTATTGAATACTTGAAAGAAAAATGATATTTACTGGGAGAATGCTTAACAAAGTGTTTGGATTCTTGGATGCCTTGCGAAATAACCAAGGCCACCTATTTATAGCCTTCCACCTCCTTAATGAACGGTGGAGATCAATTTAATCCTACAGCTTACATTTTACATCTAGAAAATTCTATACAGGCCTGAAAATATCATGCATGTTCTAGTATTTCTACGTTATTCTATAATGGACTAGTCTTGAATAATCTCCATAAGCTTTTATAACCTTCCAAAGGCGGCTTCCACATTATTTTAGAGCCTTTCCGGAATATTCTCAATTATTCCAGAACATTCCATCATATTCTAGAACTTTCCAAGGAGTTATAGATTCTTCTGAAGAGTTCCAAAACTTTTTCTAATTATCTAGATTTCTCCACCAATATATTCAATTTCTCAAGACAAGTCCTAGCTTTAAGTGGTGGAATTTTGAGCCTGTGATACAGGTCACATATGACTACCATGTCACCACCATTATCTGCACACCACGTGTCACCACATATATACCACCTCTCCCACACCACATGTCGCCACCTTGCATTGCCACGTGTTGCCAACTGATCAATTGCACATGAGTCTTTGCCAGTTCAGCCACCAAATCCCATGGCTCTCGAGACTAGAACAGGCATTGCATTCTAAAACTCCAAAGATCGGGTTGAGATGCTACAGGAATCGTGTTGTTCTCTGATTTGCTAACTGTGGTCGATAACTTGTGCTCAAAATTGGTTTGCCTCACTTCGGTTTATCTTCACTTTCCAGATCAACAAACGAAGCTTCACTTTCCAGATCAACAAATGAGAAGAAAGGGAACAAAATATTAGGCTCGATCTGAGACCAAAAGATTGTTAGAAGAGA
>JANTPZ010091587.1:0-15503 GCA_025593235.1 Vachellia pachyceras
AAATCAAAGAAACGTATACTTCTATCCACATGACTTAAACACCTTCAACATATCCAAGGTAGGGATTGAGAAAAATTTTAATCTTTAGTTGTGTCCTCAAATCCTAACAGTGGTATCAGAGAGTTTTCTATTGTGCGTTTAAGTTGTGTTGCAGATGATGCTTACATTAGCTTGATGCGTTCTTGATGAGTTTTTGATGCGTTAATATATATTCTATATACAAGATACATTAAGATGAGATGTATGTGATATATGTTCTTGATATAAACTATTGATATGTGCATTTTACATATGATGAGTTCTTGATATATGATATGAGCTCTTGGTATGTATGTTGAGTTCATGATGGATGTGTTCCAATTCATCATATATATTATGTATGTGTTTTTGACATGGACGAGCACTTGATCGTAAACAATGTCTTCAACATGACGAACATGGTCTGAGAGTAAAATTGGCAATCAAGGGACTTCATAGCGATGTAAGGATATATGTGCCATGGCGAACTTGTCTCGAGAGGCCAACAAAGAGGTGTTTTTTGGGATTGCCATGCTTACTTATTCGTAACGGTATAAATTATAAATGTTACTGGCTCTCATGTTGTATGATTTATTATTTCATTAGCATTGCAAATATATTTGGGTATGATGATTCGATATGGCTATAAATTTTACAAGGGTTGTAATCTTTCAAATGTAGCATACATGTCATGCCTTTCTCTATATACTCTAGTTGTACATTCTCTTTTCATTTCACTCATCTCACATGTTTAAACAAGTTTTCTCAATTTTCTTCAATTTTTTAGAGATCCTCTCTTGAGCTTGAGAGATTTAGGTTAAGAAAGCCATATTGTATCATGTTTATATTATGCTTATTATGAATAGATCATTGTATGCTTATTATATATATGTTTGTATATTTGTATGACATACAAACTATGATATATACATTCATATAAACCAATTAATTAATCAAGTCATCATAATTAAATTTAAAGTCATAATGCTATCAATTAATGAATACTTGTCAAAACATTTATCCCTCAAACTTAGGTTCTACCAAAGTGAATGTATTTGAGTTATCTTGGTGAGATAACGTGAGCAATAGTGCTACTTATAAAGGTTCATTATTGTATTGACTTAATTGAGATTATCAAAATAGTTTTAGATCTCAAGGTATTATATGGGGTTAAACATGATGGATCATATGATGATTGAATCCTATAAAAGATCTACGAGTTACATGTGATGTAATTGCTAAAGGGTTAATTTACCTACCTAAATGATTTATGCATAATATCAAAACGAACTTAAATTTAAGAAAAATATGGGTCTTAGCCACTAATTATTGTGTTGAACATTTTAATTTAGTAGGAGATTACTCACATACTTTGTATATTTAAATGTAGAATCATGTCAAAAAATTTCTACATTTGTTCAGGAATTTGAGAATTGTTCTTAAGCATGAAAAAAGGTGTATGTCCTAGATAAACCCATTCCTGAGGAGCCCACAGCCAATGGGCCAAGAGCTCAGAGAGATGCTTACGTGAAGTATAATGAAAATTCTGTTGATGTATGTTGCTTGATGCCTGCCACTATTGTAACAGAGTTCCAAAGAAATCTAAAACTCATGAAGGCTTATGAGATGATTGTTCATCTGAAGGAAATGTTCTAGCAACAAGCTGATGAGAGGGTAATCTCATACTTTTGATATCCAAGTCACATTCTCAAGTAAGTAATTAAACTAACATATATACATATATATTGTTATGTATATCTCATTCAAACTAAGTGTACAATCACTTTATTTTTCTTCCAATTATTGTAGCTACTAGAAATGGAGTCTCTATTGGTACCCCAGCATGTTTTCCTTCCTTTTCAAAATACACACTTTCACATGTTTTATTACATTGGAAAAAAGGGCAATGAGTCTCTAATGTCCCACTCTCTAATTCTTTTTAATGCCCCTTGATTTTTTGAGTACATATGAAAATTAATCAAGATAAATGTAACATACAACAAAAGTTAAGGTTTACTAGTCTTCATCGAATACCGCCTTCTAGAAAGAAGGTAGGGGTAGATCAAGGATACAAAAACTATCCACTAAGTGAACGTCCATCTTGAGACAAGATCTGCTAAAAAATTTATGTCCATAGTAATATATGTTTAAAGTCATTTTTCCAATGAGCATCACCTACAATATCCTTAAAAGGATAGTTGTTGTCACATCCTTTGAAGATTAGGTTCATAGCTTCAATAGGGTATGTACGAACTTCAACATCATAAAAACCCTAATTCTAGCATAAATGTAACCCTTAGACTATGGTTATAACATTTGCAATAGCTAGTGAGACTAATTATGAGTTTGCAACTGAATCCACATCCACCTATCATCTTTAACTTAAAGAATGCCACCACATGAACTTTGTCCTATGCTTAGGACTAAGCCATCCATCTTGAGTTAAATGAGCAACAACAAATGATGGAACTACTAAGGGCAACTCAAGTTCACCAAGAACAAGATATATAAGCTATTATACCGGTAACAATGGCAACAGTATTAGCTTCTAGAGATATTCTACAACCACCACCACAATCAAAACCATCGCACCCCTACAAGTCCTTGTCCCCCTGCCAATTACAACTGGCATAACAGTTGAGACACATAATGTATAACAATGGATTACCAAATACTGTAACTATAATCCACCATCATTTGAAGGAACATTTGACGCATAGATAATTGAGAACTGGACAATATGCATTTTCCATGTTATGAGATGCTCATTTGAGGATACGGTAGAAATTGTCCCATAATTGGAAAAACATAGTGTTGATTTTACAATCCAAAAATTCTCCCATAACTTGGGAAATATTCTTGGCATAGTTTAATGAAAAATAATTAAGTCAGTGAAGAATGAGAAGGAAGCTGAGTTTTAATGATGAGGCAAGTAGCGACTAACCTTTGATGAGTATCTAGCTAGATACTACAGCTGTCTAAGTACTCTACGTATCTTTAGCATTCCCATACTGAATGCTGGAGCATAGAAAGAATTATGAGGGGTTTGAAACCATCCTTGAGGGAAATGTTTTCTCTTATAAGGATCACGACTTCCAACATGACGGTTGAAGTCTCCTAAGTGACAGAAACAACTAGAATCATCACAATCTGGCTAAGTCCTCACCTCAGATAGAAAGAATGGGATAAGGAAATTCATCCAACATAAAGAAAGGGAACAGGCCTGTACATGGGTGGAAGTTCAAGAGACAAGGAAAGAGAGGAAGTTTTCAGTGGACCCATCCTATTAAGACCCACAATGTCTGCAGCTAAAGTTATGGGGGTAACCTTGCTTAGTAAAACATAATGTATGTTATAAGTGTGGGAAACCAGGATGTTTTGTTAGAGACTGCAGTCAGGTGACTGAATTGTCAATACCACAGTTTATTTCTGAGGCTGAGGTAGAGAGATGTTTGAGGAAGGGATGTCAAGCCTACGTAGTCTTCTTTTCAATACAGGCAAAAGTCTACGTCCCTTAATGATATTCAAGACGTTAATGATTTTTTGGAAGTATTTCCAGAAGAAATTAGTGGATTACCTCCAAAAAGAGAAGTGGAGTTGTGATTGACCTAGTGCTAGATTATAAGAATCCATATAGAATGGCTCCAAACAAGATGAAATAATTGAAGAAGAAGATATAACAGTTATAAAAAAGGGTTTTGTTCGATCCAGTGTATCACCCTGGGGAGCCCCAGTTTTGTTTGTCAAAAAGAAAGACGAAAGTCTCAGACTATGTATCGATTATCATGAGTACTTGTTTATTTTAAGGCAATTCAAATCAAGGCAATAAATGCAATATGTTTTAACAATCTAGATCACAATATAAGACAATGATTTTACTTTTAATATTTAGATCCCCCATTAATTCAGCTACCTTCTTTTCCCCTCTAATATTTATGCTTAACAATTGTTACTTGAAAACAGTGGGATGATGGCCCATCAATAAATGTTTGAAGATGATAAACTCATCTGCCATCTCACTTGCATGTAGCACATCGTCCTTCTTGTAAAACAAGTGGAACAATTTGCACCAATTCCAAAACAAATCCTTCACATCTCTTGGAATTAGACTCCCTTCTTCCTTCACAACTAATCCCAACAGTTCTTTTCTCTTCTCATTTGCAATTCTCTTGAGCTTCTCTATGATCTCTTCTTCACACATGCCCTCTGATCCATGCATGAGTTCCACCGTTATTGAGTTGATCAACTTGCCTTGCTCTTTTTCCCTCTGTACGTAAAACACATTATCATTAATTAGCCCATTCATTACATATAGTGATACAAATAACCGAATTATATAGATACAACGTTGTTGAAGTCAATAGTCAATACGTGTAAATACATAAAATATATTTTATTTTTGAAAAACATCCTTATTTATTTCTAGAGGGAATAGTGATATAATATGTCTCAATGGCAGCAAAACTGGAAAGAATTGGTTAAAAATTCATTGCAGTGATCCTTTAAGTGTATCTTATAAATATGATCATGTTATCTTCAAAACTTGTATCTTATACTCCCCTGGTCCTTTTAATTATAAGCAACAATTACCAAATCAGTTAAAATGAATTGCGAATTAAAATTAATTAAAAGCAATAAATGTGTTAGAGATGTAATTTCTTTTCCAAATATATGCTCATTTATGAAGAGGATGAGTGGGGGAAGAGATGAGAGACATATAATTGATTGAGGGTAAAAATTAAAAAAACACATTAAATCCTTAAACATACACAAGTTTTTACTTATAAAAATGACAGGAGAGAGTATATAGGACCTGAAGAAGTGCGTCTGTGTGTTATATTATGAGGTGTTTGGAAGGAAGAAGGGACTTACTTGGTATCCATTAATATCATTAAGAAGACGCCCATAAAGACTAAGGGTCCCATAAAGTTGATTGAATTCAGTACTTAGAATCATCTCATCCGGAAGTTTGGGTCCCACGAGATAGAGTCCTGGAATGAGTACTCCAACAGCAAATGATTTTATTGAATTGGGTAAATATTCATCCAAGCTTGGCACATACTTGGTTTTCTCCCACTCTGCTTCCTTTGTAAAAGCTCTCAGCAAATCCACCCACTGCATCAATCAAATGAACAGTCAGTCAAAATTGGGTGAATTACTTTGAGGTCCTAAGAAAATGACTTAATTATTCGAACGTCTAATAACAATTGATTTCAATAACATGTTCTATTGTAAGAAACGACTAAAATATTTTACTCCTTACTGTGTTTGCAATCTTTTTTGGTAATTAAGTCCCCTTGATATATGAATAATAAATGTCTCACAATTTGAATAACGTGGCTCAACACACTTCGTCCTTGAACCTTAAATGCTTGCTCTGCAACCTCACAAATGATTTCTTTTAGTGCGGAGAATAATATCTTCACTCTCTCAGAACAACATTCTTTGCTCACATCTACATCCCATCTGTGGACCAATAAATATATAATAATGTTGGTTATTATTATTTGGAGGTACAATTAATAGGAATATAATAATAATAATAATCTAAAGATAAAAACCTACTTGTCAAGAAGATGTACAAGGTTTGTCTGTTCCTCTTTAGAGCCCCAAACATCAAATAAATCATCAATAATTGATAAGATGAGACCATTCTTTGCCCACGATAGACGTGCCTCGTTAAGTTCAGGTGAGCCATTTCCTACAATGGCAACTATGTAGCAATATGCTACTTTTGCTCTTGGAAACTCTAATTTGTCCATTCCACTCTCACTAAACCACCTGATTATTAACATAATCATCGTACAATTTTTTTCAACTTATTTCGATAAATTAATCCAAGAAATTATTAGTAGTGTGATTATTGAAGATGTATATATGTTCTTCACCTTTTATATTGCTCAAATTCTTCTTGAAACACCAATTGGCAACGATTGAATTCTTCCACTGCGAGCTCAAGAAATTCCTTATTTGCTAGATTCTTACAACTAATAAAACAAGAACCATATATAAGAGGAAAAGGAAGAGGAATTGATATAAGAATTAAGGAAGAATATATATATATATATAAAGGCTTACATATACGAAGTTTTCAAAGTTCTCTTTTGATCCACCTCATAGTGCTCTCTAGATCTTTGGTTTAATATACAGTCCAAAGAAGTATGATAAGGATAATACACTGCAAAATGTACCTGAAATATATCAAACACAACAATTTTGGATTCAGAATAGTGTGTGTATATATATCTTAATTAATTAAGAAGAAAATTGATTTTTGAGAGATTAATTTCTACGTACCTTACGGTTAATATGATCAAGTGTTGAGGAGGAGGACAAATATTTGTGGAGGAAGGGTGTGGTCCAAGAGTATAGTTCGTGTAGAGCTAAGTCATCTTTCATTGAATGTAGAACGATTTGGGAAGCCTTATGCAACTCCAAAATAGCTTCAACATCCTTCAAATATCCTTGTAGGGTATTACAGAATTTGTCTTCCGAAAATCCACTTAATGCCTCTAAAATATATATATACACATATCTCATATTAGCTCTCTCTCTCTCTCTCTCTCTCTCTATCTCATTATCATACTGGCCAGTGAATGATTAGAAATATCACAAAACCTGAAGAAATATCATATCCATGTAAGCGTAGTAAGCGAAATGCCATAGCACATGTGGTGGGTTCCAAAAATATATCATCCTCCTCCTGTTGCCACAATCTGCTTGTACATACGTAAATAAACAAATTAAAAAAAGATTATTTCTGTAAATTTGAAACTTAAAATTTGTATCAAGATTAGATTAAGGTCCTTAATTAATTACCTCAATGTATGATCCAATACTGTCTGGATTTCCTCTTTGAAATGATGATCAATCCCCAATTTTTTGAGACAATCAACCATATAGATTCGAGCATACACATCAAAAGGATGCAATGTTGGAACTGCCAATTATTTATAAATACGTGTGAGCAAGTACAAACGCATTATTATTATCATCGAATAGGATTTCAGATTGGAGCAAAAATCTCTCACACACACATATAGTATGTTACAAATAGACCAACTAGCATTCCTAAATATATCTACAGTTGAAAGTAGATATATAGGTTTAAGATGAAAATATATCCATAAAGTATCCCCTTTATTCGTGTATAACATATAAAGTGTAGTTCATATCCATTACGATGAGTAGACACTAAGTGCGCACCACCATATTATAGAAACTGATATATTATGTGTACGCAACAACATTTTTTACTCTTCATTCCGGAGCATTCATATTTATGGTTCAATTCAAAGAAAGTTAAATGCATATGATGACGGAATACTTCATCATTAGATTTGACATAAAGTAATATTTATTTAAACCCAAAAAGCGCATAATCATTAGTGTATGATAGGATTTGATATTAAAGAAAAGATATCATAAGTTCAAAAAGACCAACCAGCATTTCCAAATTTATCTACCAGTGAAAGTAGATAATCAAAGCATTGTTTATTATTAAGGTGGGTAAAAGCAGTTGCCGTAGCGGCTGGTGAGTTAAATAAAGATCCATTCGTTCTCTGATATTTCATAGCCATTTCCCAATCTTGAGATCTTCCCAATCCTTCTGAAATATAAGTTAGGTAAGCTTTTCGTCCTTCTGAAGTGCTTCCAGCCCACCCTCTGTATAATAAGTTCAAAGAATAACATTGATAAATAATTTCTTATATTCCATTATATATATTTATATATATTTCAACCAATATATCAATTCAGTTGGCAAATTAAAGAAAGCCACGCACACAAACCTTTTGAGCTCCAATTCTCTCTTATGGAAGAGTGACCCGAAAGATTTTCCTCCAAGAGGAAGGTTGAGATCTAATTTCTGGGCTTGCTCAAGTAAATGAGGGAATATAATATCAAATCCAATTGGAGAATATTGCTTGTCATCGTACACTGAACCAATGTTTGATTCAATAAATTCAAGCCCTTCAGAAACACGCAAAACATAAAAACATATGTAGTTACTTAACTAATTAAAACGGACGTGTTTAAAAAATTGCTTGCAAATTACCTAAACAAATTTAAACAAACTAAACTTACAAATTAAAATATACTCCTTCAGTCCTTAATATCTAATCTAATATCTAATGAGAGAGTCGACATCAACCTTCAATATAAGACCTAATTTTCATATATTTATCAATTTTTTCAAATTACCCCTATTGTTTGTTCCTTAACAATAATCAAGTAATAGAGTGAGTGAATTAAGGAAGATATTAACTAATTTAATTAACTTTATGAATGTAATCAAATTAGTTAAAAGTATCTTGCATTAAGGAGATTGCATGAGGAGTAATGAATAAACGGCTACACGCAAATTAATCACGATGTTTTTTAACGCGTTTGAGAGAATCAAAGTTATAGAGAGAGAGAGAGAGAGAGAGAGAGAGATCATATCTATGCATGTGGGTCATACAAGAGTCGGGCCCACGCTTATCTTCGTATATACTACATTTAGGACTTGTATCTCTAGTTTTACCATGAAACACTACAAAGTTTGACTTCAAACACTCTGATAACTTGTTTGCAAACAAATAAATACGCAAGATTGAAATCTCTTTAATGAATTGTATGAATGGTACCTTTATAAATTTGCTGTTCTCCAACACCCCATTGCTTAATAGCAAGGACACAAGCTAAGGTAGATAGAAGAGAATCTTTGCCCAGCGAACGATGATCAAGAAGATCCCACGATCCATCAATTTTTTGATTTTCCAATAACCAATTAAGACACTGAGGGAACAAAGGAGCTTGTGGAGAAGAATTACGTGACGGTATCATTGCCACCCAAGCTGTATCATAAGTAGATACAGACATTTCTACTTTATTGAACATCTTCTTTATTATCTCTTTATTCTCCTCCAACATCTGTGTTTAACAAAAAAATCATGGTTTCATTTTTTTTTTTTGAAGTTCTCTCATTGCTATAATATCATATACCGAAATATAAATGTAAAAGAGGAGTTAAAAGCGAATTTGTACAATATTTTGTTTGCTCTTAACTTCATTCCGTCCGTTGGTGAGTACAGCCACAGTTGCTAGAACAACAAGGTATAAAGATATTATCAGCGTTTGTTAGACATATGAAACTCGCAATCAGGACTCAAGTGAGTTGAAAAAGTGCAAATGGAAAGCTCAAGAGAAAGAATGATTGAGAAATTTATGTTTTTCCAAAGCACGATCCTTGACAGTCTCTCAGCTTGTTTACCTGACTCTAAAAACAAAATAACATTAAAATTCTTCCCTTCCCTTCTTCTTTTCCATTGAGCCAAACAAGCAATTATATTGGGTTTATAAGTTGACTAGTTTTACTAGACGGGCTCTCCTCCCTTCAAACTTATGCACGTAACATTAACCTTGGACAATGAAGGTGTTTAACCAATGCTTCACACATGTTTATGATTGGATATATATACTGATCGATTAATCAATCAGATGTGAAGATTACTAGTTGTGCGTAGGTTTACAATATTTGTGTTTGGAACTTTAAACATCATAGTTCGCATAGAGCATATAAATTGACGCGCGCGCGTGTGCGCGCATTCGTGCGTGCGAGCGAAACAGAGATCATACCTGGAGTGACAGAAGCCTGAAGGCGGGGGTGTGAAAGATACATGGTGTGGTGTTCCCTCAAATTAAGCTGCTCATACTTATAGGCAAAAGCATTCTATGCTCAATGTGTGTATATATGTATGTGTCAAACCGATAATGGAGTAATCAAGTTGTTCATTGTAACGTACAAGCCAAGTTTGTTAAGATAGGAAAACAAACTACCTGGCCAGTCAAGTTTCTTTAGTGTAGACATAGTCTGCGTTTTTGGATTGATTTAATTTTGCTTGAAAAAAGGGGATTGAACGGTTTTCTTTTGTCAATAATGACAATTAGGTTCCAAATAAAAGAAAAAATATCTTAACAAGTTTTAGGCACTTCTCAATAACTCCCAAAGACTTGAACTTGTACAAGTGAAAGTGGGTTTTTGAGATTTGTCAGATATATATTATTTCTCTAACTCGAAACCTAATTTGTTTCATCTTTATTATATTGATAGAAACTCATTGGGTAACATGAAAAAAATGCTAAACTAAAATTATATTTATTTAAAGTGTATGTTTTAATGTTATGGTTATTTCATGTTTCTTGAAAATAGTTTACTCTTAATTAACTATTTAGAAATTAATACATTTTTCAGGACAAGTATAAGATTATTATTTTTTATAGTTTATTCAACATTGATTTTAGATGCAGTTCACGTGTCATGTCTTTTAGCTGACCTATCAAATATTGAATACAAATAGTGCCTTAACTTACTTGTCATTTGGTGTATTGATGAGTTGATTATTTTTATACTAAGACAAATGTTTTAAACTATGATTGAACATAACCGGAAATATTGGTAGCTTGTTTTATCCTTTGAATTTGATAATTAATTTGGCGAAAAAAAGAATTTGATAATTAATTTGGTTAGTGCGTCCACCTCAAATGTTCGTGATTTAAGTAAGGCTTGCGTCAAATTATTGAATTTTCTAGTTTAATATAATTAAACATGGGAAGCAGGCCCAATCCAAATGACCCCTAAATTTTGCAACGGTTTTAAGGAGCAACTACTCATTTCGAACTCGCTACTATATTTGTAGCATTTCAACCAAACCGATACAAGACACACGGTGCGTATGGGGATCTCAATAAGCATTATGTAGGGGGTTGAAAACAGGTACTTACTGAAAGAGTCATTTTGGATTTAATTTTCTTGTTGTAACAGTACAAGAACCGCTATTACATTTTAAGATTTGGTAAAAGCAATGACTCTATAGTGGTTTAATAACTGCGACTAATTTTGATATTTAAAATTGGTAGGTGGGGGAAATGAAGTTTGAATTATTAACGCCAAATTTAATATCGGTTATAGAACTCTTACTCTAAATAATTTACGTTTTTGCAAATTCAATTTCTGGGCTAATACAAAGGTGGTTCGAGTGTCCCAACTAGCAGACAGAATGAGATGGAATATTTCCCATAAACATTCACACACATATCTGTACATTTTTTAATTAAGATTAAAATCATGAATTTGAAACTTTGATTGGATGCATAATAAATGAGGCAAGGGCAGTAATGTCAAACAAAAACAGAGGCAAAATCAGGCATAATAATGTTTTCATAAAAGCCATACATTTTATAAGTTACACTTTGCACCTTTTTAAAATTTGAATTTATTTTTTCATTTCACCCCAATTAATTACGTATCTATTCCTTACTTATTATGTTATGTTTACAAAAATGACATCGTAAATAAATAGTCATTGGACTCTTTTTTTTTCAAAGTGAAGAGGAGAAATTAGATGCTTAATTTGTATTTACTGGGGCTAAATAACAAATATAAAATACTTTTTTAGACGCTAATTAAACTGTTTTTTCAATGTGTACTTACGTATGCCTCATTTCCATTGTTGTTAATATTTAATGATGAGAGTATGACATTTCACATTTAATATTTTCATTTTTATTTCGTTCATTTACATATTGCGCACCACGGAATTGATGATGACCTCATACGTACGTGGCCATTAATTAATATAATGCTAGCTATTTTGAAATTTTGGTTCATTTGTCATCAATTTACTTGCAAACTGCAAATAATTAATGACCCATGGATTTGATTATTTTACAAAAATTGTTTATCAACATTATTAAACATCTTCTTACATCTTTCTTTATCCTTTCAACTAGACTTGATCAACCTTCTTATTATTGACGCATTCTATGGCTTGTTTCTAAACAAATCCAAACCATTTCAAACAATTTTCTATTGTTTAACCTCTCTCAAATAACAATAAAATTTCCTGCTTTCAAACTATAATGGCGCGTTGGACTTTGACAAGAAACCATAATCTATATAAATTGGATTATTTAGAGTATTGGTGTATTTTGACAACAAAATATTGAAAACACATTATAATGACGTTTTTCTGGAATTTGAAATGGTTTCCCTGACCGTCTTTAAATTTTTCTTTACCACAAGTTGATGTATATGTTTTTTAATATTAAAGTCAAGAATACAATTTCCTCTCTCTGGGTGTCATTTTATAGTTGTATTCTCTCATCAAATTCTTATATTTGTATTTTAGCTTTACAATATATTACTAATACAGAATAAACACTACAAAAAAACCAACTTTTTGTAATAGTTAAATCAATGTATTTGTAGTGATTTCACAAACTGCAACTAAATTAGGTGTAGCAAACAATTTTGCAACGGTTTTCAGGAGCAACTACTCATTTCAAACTCGCTACTATATTTGTAGCATTTCAACCAAACCGATACAAGACACACGGTGCGTATGGGGATCTCGATAAGCATTATGTAGGGGGTTGAAAACCGGTACTTACTGAAAGAGTCATTTTGGATTTAATTTTCTTGTTGTAACAGTTCAAGAACCGCTACTACATTTTAAGATTTGGTAAAAGCAATGACTCTATAGTGGTTTAATAACTGCGACTAATTTTGATATTTAAAATTGGTAGGTGCGGGAAATGAAGTTTGAATTATTGACGCCAAATTTAATATCGGTTATAGAACTGTTACTCTAAATAGTTTAAGTTTTTGGAAATTCAATTTCTGGGCTAATACAAAGGTGGTTCGAGTGTCCCAACTAACAGACAGAATGAGATGGAATGTTTCACATAAATATTCACACACATATCTGTACATTTTTTTAATTAAGATTAAAATCATGAATTTGAAACTTTGATTGGATGCATAATAAATGAGGCAAGGGCAGTAATGTCAAACAAAAACCGAGGCATAATCAGGCATAATAATTTTTTTCATAAAAGCGATACATTTTATAATTAGTTACACTTTGCACCTATTTAAACTTTGAATTTATTTTTTCATTTCACCCTAATTAATTACGTATCTCTTCCTTACTTATTATGTTATGTTTACAAAAATGCCATCGTAAATAAATAGTTATTGGGCTCTTTTTTTTTTTCCAAAGTGAAGAGGAGAAATTAGATGCTTAATTTGTATTTACTGGGGCTAAATAACAAATATAAAATTAATATTTATATTGTATTGATTTTAATATTTATATTGTATCGAATATTTATATTGTATTGATTGAATTTCATAGATTAATAATAAGAGACTGTAAGTGAAAGTCTCTTTCTCGCATCCATCAATTGCCAGAAAAAATATCGTATGCATCGATATGAAAAATTTTGATACGTGAAGCCACGATTTGATAGATTTCTTTTAGTTTTATATAGATATATCATATCTTATATAAATAATATATCCAATCTAAATTATAAATAATATATCCTATCTAAATAATATTCTATAAACTAAATAATATTCTATAAATAATAGAGTAAATTGATCTTTTCTTGTGTTTTGAAAGATATTGAAAATGAAAAATTATTTGTATGTTGGGACTTGGAATAAACCTTTCTCCGTGGAGGAAGGGAATAGCAAATTTTTCCTATAGAACCTCTAGGAACAAGAAGATTTAATCGGAAATATCGACAGATTCTTGCGGAGTCCAAATCAAACAAATATAAAAAATGAAATAAAAAAAATCCACTGAAGGCTTTTGAGGTAGTAAAATGTTGCAAGTTCATTCTTGAGTAGTAAAGAGTAGTTGGGTATGTGTTGGTTGTTTTTGTTGATGTAAGAATTTTTGAAACCCTAAAGCTAAGGGGTACGTCCACTTTGGGATGGAAAGAGGAAGGGTTGTGTTTGAGCTATATGGTGTATGGATAGTGGTTTGGGAGCATGAATATACAAGAATACATGTTGAAAGTTGAAAATTAAACTCCTTTTTCCCTTAATTTTTCTTATTATCGGCACCTAAGGGAAAAAATAGAAGGGATGTTTTTGGTAATTTTAATGGTTTCATTAGCTCTAAAATGATGTTTTGTGTACGGTAAAAATAGGAAATGGATTTTGGAAGCTTTAGGGACCATAAAACCAAGTATTGAACTTGTAGGATTCTTGAAAAGTTAAAGGGGAGTTTATTGCGTTTTTGCAAAATTTCTTGCATTGTGATAATTGGAAATTCATGTGTATGTTATTACATGATCTTTAGGAAGTTGAGACTTTCAAGAGCATATTTGGAAGGTTATCCAATAGAGCTCTACAGCTGAAAGGATGTTAAGCTAAAGAGGTAGCAAGACTACTAATCTTCACTTATACTTTATGAAAATTGGTTGTGAATGGTGCATGAATTTTTATGATGATTGAAGTGGATGACATGTGTATGAAATGTGACTTTGATGCTATGGCCATATGCATTATAAATTGTAGTTTGATATGTCACATAATGTATGCTCATACACTTGTTTTAAAGTTATATTATGTACATTCACAATGTTTTTGATTAGTTAGTTTTGCTATTCAGATTTCCAAATCTCATTACCTACCAACTAACCATGTAGGTGGAAGCTCAAGTAAAGGTAAGGAAAAGATTATTGATGAATGAAGATGATGTTCTTGCTTGAGTGAATTTTGTGTAAATATTATGACTTGTTGATCTCTGCTTACAAGTTGTTATAGTTTTGTAACCTCTAAACCTCTACTTGAAGTAGCATGTAATTATGTGATTATGCATGCATGAAAATGGGTTAGAAGTGCCAAGTGTAATATCCATCCTTTTCTGTAAATTGAAATAGAGTCCAAACTGATAGTTATGAGATAAGATAACGCCTAGAAATAAAAGTACAGAAAGAGAAGATGTCAATTTAGTCCTAAGGCTTTGAAATTACTAAGAATGTAAGTCAGGGACATAAATGTCATTAAGTATAAAGACCAAGGGTAATATGGTCATTGAATAAAAAGGGGTCAAATCAATAGTCAAAAGTCAAGTTTGGGCCCACATATAGAAAGCACAGAAAAAGTTGATGTTGATGGGTTGAATAACCTAAAGTTAGACCTGGCTAAATGGGAGAAATTTTATGAGAACTCCACAGTTAAGCGTTCTCACCCTGGAGTAGTGTAAGTGTGACACTCCTTAATCTTTACCTTTAGCTTCATTTTATATCCATTTGGAAGCACCTTTAGGCCTTTAGTGACTTAGAGTAACCAAAGAGTGAAAAATAAAATTTTCAAGTTTAGGGTTACTATTCACGTCACTATTTACAGTTTTTGGGCCAACTTTGAAAATTCGTAACTAATTCTAGAAAAATCGAAATTAAGTGCTTCCAATTTCTACTTGAAGCTTATAAGTTCCTCTATAAGGGAAAAATACTCATTGAGTCATTAGTTTGCCCAATTGAAACAGTTTAATGCGTGAAAAAGCACTGTTCATTTGGCAATTTTTCATTTTTCCCAGATTTTCAGTGATTTTCTTCAAACTTTGGAATATCATAACTTTCTGTATAAAACTCCAAATTCAGTGTTATTTGGCTTGTTTTAAAGCTTGCAATGCCAACTATGTTTC
>JANTPZ010091590.1:0-11523 GCA_025593235.1 Vachellia pachyceras
CCAAGCACTGATGCATCAGAAGGTAGCCAGTTTTCTAAAGTAATTGAGTATTTCCGGCTGGTTGGTCGCGTAATGGCTAAAGCTCTTCAAGATGGACGTTTGTTGGATCTACCTTTTTCAGCAGCATTTTATAAACTCGTTCTTGGTCAGGTAAGTTGTTGCATAATATCATTATAATAATGTTCATGTGTACGGTTAATTCACATGCATATTTTGTTTTAGCGTAGATAATTTACTTCTAATTTGTTGCAGGAGCTTGATTTACATGACATTCTTTCCATTGATGCTGAGCTTGGAAAGACTTTGGTTGAGCTGAATGCCCTTGTTTGCCGAAAACATTATCTAGAATCTATTGGTGGGAGCCATAGTGATACAATTGCTAACCTTCGTTTTCATGGGGCCCCAATTGAAGATCTCTGCTTGGATTTTACACTTCCTGGTTACCCAGAATACATCTTGAAACCGGGGGATGAAATTGTATGCCTGCTAAACTTTTGATTCAGATTCAGTCTATAGTTTGTATTAGTAATTTTATTTCCTGTGAATGTTCTGATCTCCTGTCAAAATGTTAGGTTACTATCAATAATTTGGAGGAGTATATATCCTTGGTGGCTGATGCAACTCTCAAGACTGGAATCGTGCATCAAATGGAAGCATTTAGAGCAGGGTTCAATCAGGTTATATTCTACTAAATAATCTTACGTTATTTGTTTCACTATAAATGTGTATTTGGTTTGGTAATGTTGAGTAAGTTGCTTCTTTAACAATGAAAGGATGTGATCTTTGGGATCGGAAATTTCTGGTATCAATATTGCCATTGTTTTATTTATCTCTTGAACATTGCCAGCTCTTTGATCGCAGTCCCCGCTCAAACAATTTTATTGGAAGGTTAACACTGCAAGCATTTATCCAGTTCCTTCAGAAGCTGAATTTTTTAATTTAGAGCGTTTGTTAGTTCACCTAGTTTATGTTGTGTCTCGGGTAACATGTCAATGAAATCTTGCTGGGCTTACTGATCTAATTTTTGCTCAGCATTTTGTGACATTTTGAGTAGCGAAGGTTGCATAAAGTATTTGTTTTCTTTATTCTGCTTAGTACTTCAATATACTAGTTGTAAATCATCAATCTTGATCAGTTAATTGAGATTCAAACCTTAATTTTTGTACTCAGGTTTTTGATATCTCATCCTTGCAATTTTTTACTCCCCAAGAACTGGACTATTTGCTTTGTGGTCGTAGAGAATTGTGGGAGGTAATTTTAGCCACTTATGCAATTGCTAACAACAGATTTTGCTGTCTTACGATATAGTATAATGATCACTAGTTTTTCGTTAACTTCTGCTGCAGGTTGAGACACTTGCTGATCATATTAAATTTGACCATGGATACACTGCAAAGAGCCCTGCCGTAGTTAATGTATGATTTATTTCCTTGTATGATGATATGAAATTCCTGGCTAGATTTACTTGATCCTAAGATGTTTGATTCCATTGTTCAGTTACTTGAAATTATGGGAGAGTTTACACCCGAGCAGCAACGTGCCTTCTGCCAATTTGTTACTGGAGCACCTAGGCTTCCACCTGGTGGACTTGCAGTGCTGAATCCAAAGCTGACAATTGTGAGAAAGGTACTTTATTGAGATCTTATTGGATGAGGATACAAGTCTCCCTTTATACTAGGGACTTAGATTTTGGTCACTAAGATATTGTTGCACTATGCTCACGAGTTCATGTTATTTTTATGCATGATTGTGTAGTGGTCTTTGAAGTTGGGAGTGTTAATTTTAAAAAAATCTCTGTGATCTACTTGAATTTTGTCCATTGGCAGTTGTATTCTAGTAATCTAGTTCATAAACATGGTACCCATACGATCTGATAATTCTTACTTTCTTGTTTGTGAGAATTCGAGTAATGAGATTGCTTTCTGGGTTATTCGCCTGGTGAATAATATAGTTTACTTGAGTAAAACAAAGAATATGGATATTATTTTTTTATATGCACCTTAATGTTTTATCCATGAAGGTTGAAAAAATGTATTAGTATCTTCATTTTTATAATCATTCAAAACCATTTTTCTTACAATTTGCAGCTATCGTCAACTGTGGCCAATACTACCGCCAATGGGAATGGGCCTTCAGAATTAGCTGATGATGATTTGCCCAGTGTGATGACATGTGCTAATTACCTGAAGCTTCCTCCTTATTCTACCAAGGTAACACAGGATGAAATTTTTGTAAAATGACCATTGTTGTCCAAGCATGCATATTCATTCATGCTGATATTGCAGTATTTTGGACTGAAATTCGATGTCTGATTTGAAACAGGAAATTATGTACAAGAAGCTACTCTATGCAATTAGTGAAGGCCAAGGATCTTTTGATTTGTCCTGATATTCTGGAACTAATCAAATGATCCTGTATGTTAATATATGGTGAATCAGGGTTGTTCTGAAGGCTAATTCTTTTGTTTTTATGCACCACCATCCTTGCTTCTCAAATAAGGGCCTTGTTGCTTCCAAGGTTGTGGCATATTCTAGGTGAGTTAAGATTGTGCCTTTGCTCTTTGCATTATGGGTGTATATTGCTAAATTCACGGTGGAATGGAAGGAAAAGGCATGGGGGAAGGTGTTGATTTTTTATACGATGCTTTTTGTTTGACTCTTCAATATTGGAAGAAGGATAATGAAGGATTTTGAACGTACATTCCAAACTACTCAAAAAGTCCTCTGATATACGTGTTTCCTGGGTTTTCCTTGTGGACCCAAACCAGGGAAAGGGAACCGTCAGTCATTCAACAATCCTTTTCATTCTCAGCATTTTCTTTGGACTTCTTTACTTTTATTATCTTCCCAACTTTGGACGAGGGATGAGTCCCAACTATCAATTGCTTCCTTTATGATAATAACCGTACTGAGATCGGTCCATCAATTGCAGTTGAATTTTGCTGAGGTTTGATTACCCACATTTTCAAGATGTAAAGAGAGTTTGCCGAGCACTCTTCAGCTGTAAGAATCTGTGAATAAAGTAGGAATGTTGAGATTTTGACCCCTTTCGTTTTTTATCACGGTTTTTACCGTCATTCTGTTCCTAATCAAATCATTCATAGTTGGAATATACATGTATGGAATGAGATGCAATAGGGAAGGGAAATGATTGGAGATACTTTGCCTTTTAATTTCCTCATACTCTACATCTGTTATGTGGAGCAGTGAATATTATGCTAATGTTCCTTTTATCATGAAATATTACGCCAATTCCAACCCCCCCTGAGTTATCATTGATTTGTAATTTTTTATTTTTTATTTTTTTGCGGAGGAAGGTATTACTTGTGCTCCATGCGGAACTGGGGTCCGCTGGTCTCTGTGCATTCATTTTTGTGTATGATTATTTATACACGGTTAAAATAGAAGTGGTCTTGTCGGATGTCAACTGCTGCACTTTCCCTGGTAAAATAGTCGTCTGTTTTTCGCAAGTGCAAGGACCCTTTGGATTAAAGGATTGATTGTAATTGAAAGGAAATGAATGGAGGGGAACGAATTTTTCATGCGAAGATGTTTGGCATGTACTAAGAAAATGGTTTGATAATAAATTTATGTTTGGTTGGGTTAAAATGGTAAAAAGATATGTATGAAAATATGAAAAATAACAATATTATCCTTTGTTGAAAAATATGAACATTATATTTAAAAAATATTTTTTTACCAGTAACAATGTTTAAATATCTGATTAAGGGAAAAATGAACTCTGATGAAGAGTTTAAATAACTTTCTTTTTAACCTGAAGTTATACATGATTTGTATCTAATCAAAGTTAGAATAAATATATAAATTTAATCAAATGCACATGAGTGCATCATGATTACTTGAAATTTAAATAGTTTATCTTATAATCATGAGCTTCCCATGATGTACATACAGTTAAAAGCCTTAAGTTATTTGGAATTACTTGTAATCACCCAAGTAATTTTACCTCAAAATAAATATACAATTCATTATAAATCCCTCAAGATTCATTGTACAAAAGTTGTGGATAAGATACCCAGTTTACAAACTTTTCACAATATCAATTTGATCTAGAGTATAAAAACTCACCCACAAGTCGTCATTACAAGTCACAAAAAATTAGAACAATTATTTTTCACCAAAAAAAAAATTAGAACAATTATTAGATCTCATATAAAACAAATAGATTCATAGATATTTCTCAAATAAATACTTACTGTCTTATACGTACCAAAAGATAATTTGTTAATGATGGGTTTACTTTCACGATAGAATTATAAATATAAAACCAAAGTATACAAGCCTTATTAATATAGTAATATACACCTCTCCAAAAAAAATATCAAACTACTAAGCCTATATTGATAACCACTATTGAACCGTTTGCTCCTTCTCTTCACGCCTTAAACCACCAAGTTTCTTTCTTGAAAATAACATTAATAGTGTGAGACATAGAGTCGCAGTAACCAACAATCAATTCATAAAATATACAATGTGGATTATAAGTCAGTGAAGCAGTGCTTATACGTAATACTCAAACAAAATTAAGGTTTTCCATTCAATACAATCATAATACACAATTGATCCCATCCTACTCTTCCATATCACTACATGACGTGGATCCGGCTTAATGCGCTGAGTAAACCGGCTAAAGTACAACAGCAACATTAATCCAACTAGTCCTCTTCATTCTCCCTCCTAGGTCTAGAATCAAAAGTGAGGCAATTGCGGATATAACAAGCCCAATCATCACAAACCAACTCAACTACTTCAATACCACTTAATATTTCAATCTCCCACTAATGTATTAAATCATAATTTACTCCTAATAAGGATAAGTTTCACAACAATTCATCATACACATCTTTAAGAAAAACGTGTTCTTTAAAAAAATACTTCACGTTTCATTAAAGTTGCATATATAAATATAAAGATAAGATTCACAATAAATAACTAAAGTATCTAAAATATCTTACAATCCATGCAAACATATAAAATGAATTAATTATGATTATTTCAATTAAACTCAAACCACAAAGCACCAAGCACAATTAAATTAATTTACACAATAATGTAAATACAAATTCAATATATAAATTAAATAATTAACTTAATTATATACATTGAGCCTTGAAATAATTATTAAAAAGTTCATAGTCCTCAATAGATTTTGGAGGTTCTGCAAGCAGGATATTGATGAAGAAACTTGTTGGTTGTGACTAGAAGAGTGTGCGCGGTAATGAATCACTGGACAGTACAAAGGGCGGGATGACTAAGACGCTTGAGCTAATGAGGAATGAGGTGGAGACATTTATATGAGCCTGAGGAGTAATGGAAGACTTGAGAGTATACAATTTTTCAAGACTGGGACCATGAAGAAGAACTCGTCTGGTTCGTTCGTCCTTCACAGAAAAATAAGTAGAGTGAAATTTAAAAAAGACATCATGACAAAATTGTTGAACATACATCAAATTTTTGGTAATAGTGGGAACATGTACAAGATGAGAGAGAAGAAAATTAACAGAGGAAGTGTTGAGAGTTCTTAATCCTTGATTCTGGATACCCATTGGAGTGCTATTGTTCACTAACAGAGTCATTGCCATATAATGGTTCGATATGGAAATTGAGTTTGGAAAAATCATTTGTCATGTGGTGTGTTGCTCCAGTGTTTGGGTACCATAAGGAATCATCCATGTTTGAATATTCAGAGTAATAAGAGAAAAAAGATGGGGGCAATTTTGCTTGAAGAGCACAGTTGAGGCGATCGATACAGGAGACAGTGGTGTGTCCATATTGAAGAACGAAGAATATCGTCCTCTGCCTATGTTGGGACGCCATCCTCCTCAACCTCTCTGGGGTCTATTATGAAAAGAGCGAGCTCCAGCATGATAGTTGGGATGCCTGCACCAAAAAATCCTCTGCCAAAAATATGGCAACCAGCAAAGGGAAGCGACCTCCTCTACCACCTCATGAAGAAAAAGTTCTGTTAGCAACATTTGCAGAGATCTCAAAAGGTAACGAAATTAAATGTTGTTGATTAAGGCATGCATTGAACGTGGGTAAATGACTAAGGAGAGCTTAAGAGACAAAGTGCTATGATGTGTTAAAAGAGCCATGACAAAAGCATCGTACTCAGGACCATGACCTGCAAGTAAATGCATTATGAGGTCATCATCAGCGACAGCTTTTCCAACAACGGCCAAAGAATCTACTAGAATAGTTGCTCGACGATGGTAGTCAGTAATTGATTCATCCCCTTTCTTGAGTGTAGTTATCTGCTAGTGTAAGTGAGCTTGTGTCAGTTGGGAGAAAGAAGTTTCAAGAGCAACCCATATTGCATGGGAGGTATGAGGGCGAAGGAACTAAGGGATAATTTTTTTCTGAGAGTGAAGCGATGAGAATGGATAAAACTGATTGGTCTTGATGAAACCAAGAAATAAAGGTTGGATTTGGTAATTCCCATAATTGATGTATCCGAAAACTTCAAAACGAAGAGATGTGATTTTTAAAAAATTATGCCTTTACAAAATAATGAGTTTATTAAAAGGTTATCTCCTTGTAAATTTAATGAGTTTATTTAAAGAGTTGCACATGGAGTTATAATTCTAAACTCACATCCCTATAAACCATAAAAATGTAACTCTTCGTAGAAAAGTCATTATTGTTGTAACTTTTATTAAAAATGTATGGTAGAAAACTCATTGTCTTTTTCAGTGCACACATAGATAAAGCTAAATTATCATTTTGTAAAAGCCTTTGTCTTAACTTGAGTGTTGGGAATGCAATCCATACTCAAGTGTTTCTATTATATCCTGCAGGAAATTCGTTGATTAACCCAGCTTGCAACATGTGATATAGGAATAAGTGAAAGCGAATTAAGTCTAAAGGAAAGTATTGCTCACGCTTTGAAGATATAGTGCACAACTTTTTTGTTGGTCTCTTCATCTTGTATTCTTAAGAGAATCATAAGAATTGCTTCCCATACTGATAAGGCATGATCTAATCTCTCCAAACAAGATAATTGTGATTGTTTGGAAAAGCTTATTTATTCCACAAAAGCACGTTCAACAATATTTTTCTGTAAAACGAGATAATCTCATCCATATATTTATCTGGGTTTGCGTAAAAGTATTTCTCTACTACGTTCCCAAACGGACACAATATCTTCTGAGTTTTATTGTAACATAGTGTGGAAAAGCAGGAGATGCGGTAATGGCTGTGGAAGAGGTATGAGCAGGTGAAGGAGAAGAAATAGAGGGTTAGGTGATGGCGAGTCTGCCATGAAAAGCTCCAAGGGCTCTGATGCCATGAAGAGCAGATATGAAACAGGTGAAATTAATGAGCTAAAAATAATGTTATTCAATTCACACTGTTGGTTGCTACAGACCTACAGTGGCTATCTTTATATAGCAATTACAACCCATTTCAAATACTGGCACGTATACATCAGGAATATTCTAGAATAACTGAGGACAATTGGCCACGATTATGATATTTTGGCCTTCTTGGGTCTGTGGCTCTGTGCCTTGATTGGGTTTCAATAAATAGAATCGGAGGAGAAGTATATATCTAACCTCAAGTGAATAAATGCGGGGAAAATGCAAGAGGTCTAATGCGATAATATACTATCCCGAGAAGAAAAGATGAGACAGATTCAATTATTTGTGTTTGGTCGAGCTCAATCCTTTTGAAATATTTACAAGTGATTGCTGCCATCTGGAATTTCAAGCGTGCGTTCCTTGGCATATAACATATGGGTGAAACAACCTCAAGGCATTCAGAATTATGCATTCCCTACGTAGTAACTTGAATAATACATTAAAGAAAACATTATTATTTGCGTAATATACATGACACCCCAAATTAGCTTTGGTACAATACCCTTTTTTCCTCACTTCACCATCCATGAACGAAAACGAGTTGGCCCTCAAGGAATTATATTCAGCTCAGGTACTCTCTTAGGTGGGAAGAGGGTTGAAGTGAAAGGGTGTGCCAAGGAAAAACTTTTATTAAAATACAATCCTTGATTGCTGTTAGGTGAAGGCAGGTGTGGAAACTTTGATAAAGATCAGCCTGACCCTATAAGAGTTCTGTTATGTGGGTATACTGAATCATGTTGAATGGGATCACATCCCCATCTAAATAATGTAGAGCTTTGTTTGCTTTGGATTGGGAGTGTTTGAGAGGCATTAAAGAAAGTTTGGGTTAGGTGGAATCTACGGAGACTAGAGGGTAAAAAACATTGTGCTGCCTCATGCTTGCACATGGGTCACTACTGATCTGCTATATTAAATTTCTTTTGCTGTGCTCTCTAGTGACTCAAATTGTCTATTAAGTTGCTAGATTTGTCCTATTTGCCTCATCCTATGACTCGTAGATACCAAAAAGCAAATATGTTTATTAAATCAAAAGGTTTCATCGGTTTAATGTAATAATCTTTGTTTCCGAAATATTTAAATATAACGATCCTTCCTTCAATATTGCCAATGACTTCAATTCGATCCTTTAGTATATAAGATACAGCTTGCCTCTTCAATTTTCCATTCGTTGTAACAACAGTGATGTTTAATAGCTCCTCAACCAATAATAATCAAAGGCGGCTAACTACTTCCACCCGCAAACAAAAAGATCTGATGACTTACGAGTTAACAATAGACAGACACGTACGATCGAAAGATTGATGTGAGCACACTAAGGTTGAAATGAATAGAATAAACTTTGGTGTTGTTGACATATTGTTATAAATTGAATTCTTGACCTTTTATATATGAATGAAACAAAATTAATTGCAAGATATCTACCATTTTGTCCCTAATATATTGAGGAAGATTAATCTTAAATGAGAAGAGCTTCGGGAAAGGAATTTTAAGAAGCCAATTTTAATTTGCATGCTTTAATCAGTTAAATAACCAAAAATGGATATTGTGATCACTAAATGGCTATTTTAACAACGGAAAACCCGTCACTAAATGACAATTTTTCATCACTAAAATGAAGGTCGCTAATATTTTCCATCGCTAAATGGAAATTTTCTGATAGAAAATAGCCATTTAACAATGGATTTTTCCGTCGCTAAATGACATTTTTCTAGTAGGTAAAAGGTGGTCCATGTATGTCTGCAGTTGTCCCATAATTTTCATTCAAATGTCATTGTCACCATCCTCCATGTGATCACTTTCTTCTATCAACCATTCCTCCCTTCTCTTTTCTCACACATTTCATTAGTTTTAGATCTTTTAACCACCTTTCCCCCAAAACTGTAATTTTTCTCATCTCAATCATTTCAACTAATTATTTATTTAGTAGTCTCTATAATTTCGCAATTTTTAATGAAGTAATGAGGGTAATGGAGAAGTCAGGGTTGAGCTAATTAGGGGATTGGCACCACTCTGGGCCCTACCCATGTTCATCAAAATTGACTGGGCAAATATCTACAATACAACTTCCCTAAACTTTTCCCTTAAAAAATAATAATTATATATATATCAATCTGTATATGGAGCTTCTCTACCTCTCACCTTAATCTATTGCAACACGTCATGGAATGGTGGTTAATAAATTTTTATTAGTTGACATAATTTATCGTCAGATTTATTTTCTTTTAAAATATCTCCTCATATTTTACTTTTGTATAAAAATTTCATGATAAACATTAATTTTGTTGTAAATTAAATGTAAATAGACAAAAGAGAAGAGAAAGTTTGAGAGGAATGAGAAACTTTGAGAGGAATTCTTTTCACTTTTTGGATGTGTAGAATGTCATGTACAAAACTCTATTTATAGGCCTCTAAGTGTAACCTCCAAGGGTCATAAGTAATGAATAATACAATCAATAGGGATGAATATACATTGTGAATCTTTGTACATACATTATGAACCTTTGTACATACATTGTAACCTTTTGTTCATTGAATACCCTTTTAGTTTCTCAACAACAATTCATGTATAGTATTTATGGCTTAGAAAGTCAAGAATTTATGGACATCCACTCTTGTAATGTATTTACAACAAATTTGAAAATTTGTCTAATTTTGAAGTCTTGAATATATTTAACAAGGGAGAGACATTTGTGCTTCAAATGTTGGTCCTAACTCTTATGTAGCATCTTTATGCCTCTTATCAATATTCTGACAAAAAGGAATAGCTGTTTTAAAACTTTTAGTTAATATTATTTCAATAAAATGACTACCCGTGGATGGGTTTAGCGCAAGGGTTAATCCCACATAAAATAGTGAATGAAAGTTCGAATCTTTATTAAAAAATGTGTCCACGTGTAGTATTCAGCAATATTTTAAATAGGATTACAGGTAAATAATAACTATTATTAATTCCAACGAGATACGATTATTTTTGTTGGGGCCAAATAAATTGGTGAAATCGGATGTCCTTGCAGAAGTTATTTGTTTAAACATAGTTCCTTTTTCTGGCCGTAGCAATAGTATGGTTCGAAAGTTATAGATTTACACTTAATTATACTCTCACATTATGTCGCCTACACCTTCACACACAATAATTTTACCCATGAGAATTTCGCAACCTTCTTCTTCCATATTTTTCGTAAGAATTAATATAAGGAGGAGGAATATGGAAGGCAGTGTAATCCCAAATAAAAATTATATCAAAAGCTTTTTCTTTTCTTTTATAAAGCATCACTTGCCCTAATTCCAAGGATATATAGCTGACATAAGATGCTAAATATTAAATATTCCTTAAACCTCTATGTGTGCTTTTTGGCCGAAAATTCTACATTTCAATCAACGATAGTCATATTTTAGGTTTCCTATCACATGGAAGAAAATAAAGTTTCTATATCCACTAAAAGAAATTCTGAAAAGTGGGAAGAGTGTAACTTGAAAATGAGAGCGGTTGGTGGGTACAAGTTAAATGGTCGAATCAGGGCCCGAGATTGTGTGGTATTGAAGTAGGTGCGTATCATAAACTATAGCTGGCTCTCCAGGCCCTGCTCCCCAGTCCGCTAAATTCAATTTTTCTCTCTTTTATATCATGGTATTGATGATGTTTTCACCCCTTTCCGTCTTCCCCGTCTCCTTTCTTTTGCTTTCAGGGACTTCTCCGCTATGCCAAAAAAGTTCAGAACTTGATCATCAAGACTGCCATATGAATTAGGACTTCCAGCTTGAGAAGCTATAATTAGAGCAAATAAGTTTTGGAGTAAACAAAGAGGTGATCTGCAATGAGCGCCTCGAGGTTTATAAAGTGTGTCACTGTAGGTGACGGAGCCGTCGGCAAGACTTGCATGCTTATATCCTACACCAGCAATACTTTCCCTACGGTGAGTGCTTTTGTTTGTCGTCCAAGAAAATGTATAAAAGATAAAGAAAGATTGACATTCTTTACATTTGAACTCGTTTTGTTGCTGGGTTTTGCGGAACTGAAGAAGTTGTGGGGATGAGTCTCGTTGTTTCTGAAGAAAAAGAAATTTTCCCTTGTTCATAGTGTCTCCTCGGCTCTGTTGTCATGGACCTTCTACTCAGAGTTGTTAATGTAAATCTTTGTTCAAAAG
>JANTPZ010091591.1:0-12772 GCA_025593235.1 Vachellia pachyceras
GCACTAGCTATGACTTATTAAAAAAGCACTAGCTACGATGGGCAAACGGATGATTTGTTGTGTTGTGGACTTCATTGAAGATACTCTCTTGTTGATTCTTATTTTACCTTTCCCCTTACGTTAGAGCATTTGTTCCTCGTCTGAAATAACTGCTTTAGAAAATTAATTCAACTTAGGTAGCTTGTGCTTCATTATTTTGAATGTCGTCTTAATTTTATATCTGGAGGGGAAATTGCTAAACTTATTGAATTTGTTTTTGCTTTGGCAGAATCAAAGAATTCATGGTTTGCTTGAAAAATGCACTCTAGACCATGAAGCTAGGATGGAAATTTTACACAATGACTTACATGAAAGAGCTCTTTCTGATGCCAGATGGAGGCAGATTCAAGATAATTTAAGCGAATCTGTATGTGCAATTGATAGAATTCACTTGTTATATAATGTTTGCAAGCTAGATGCTGATATGGTGGCAACCTTTCATTTTTTAATATTATTTTTATGACTGTTGTCAGTCAGATATTAATGACTATTCAAGTCTGGGCAATACCCATCCTTCAGTCCAATCACATTCGATAGATTTAACTGGTGAAGAAGCTGATGTTTTTAGAGGAAGGTATATACGCAGATTAACTGCTGTTATCATCCATTGCTTACCAGCCTTCTGGAGGGTTGCTCTTTCTGTCTTCAGTGGAAAATTTGCCAAGGTATCATGGATATTTCCTTTTGTCAAATTATATATGCAAATTGTGCATTATTCTGTGTTAGTTTTAAATAAATGCATGATTGGATTTGCATATACCGTCATGTAGATTCTACCATCTGGCAATATTTTTATGTCATATTTCAAACTTGTTTATTTCACCTTTTCCTTCATAGTTACATCTGTTGTAAATTATTTGTTGGTCTCTTTTCTCTTTTCCAGTCTTCGCATGTTCCTTCTGAATCAACTACAAACAATTCAGCAAATAAGACTGAAGAAAAAGTTGGTGATATGAAATATTCAAGTCATTCTCTTGATGAAGTAGCAACGATGATATGCAGTACAATATCACTGTATGGAGTCAAGGTAACTGTGCTCTTGACCCCTTTTAGTTCCCCTTTATAAAATAATACAGTCTTTACTAAATAGATTCTTTGATTTCGTCACTGATTTAGCCCTTTGATTTTTAAAAATCTGTTGAACCTTGTAGTTTTTCAATATTGGGCTAGAAATGTGTGAAGAGTAATTTCTGGCATAATATGTGAAGGTGATTGAGCTTAGGTTGAGATTGGAGACTGGTATTTCTGAGAATCAATTTGGGTTCATACCAAGGAGGTCTACAACAGAAGCGATTTATTTGCTATGGAGATTAATGGAAAAGTATTGAAGCAAAGGGAGAGACTTACATATGGTTTTCATTGATCTAGAAAAAGCTTATGACCGCGTGCCTAAGGATGTTCTTTGGAAAGCTTTAGAAAAGTAAGAGGTGCATGTGTCTTGTATTAAAGCTATTCAGGATATGTATGAGGGGGTAACAATCAGTGTTAGAATGTCTGGAGGTGAGACAAAAGGACTTTTCGATAAAGATTGACCTACATCAAGGATAATCTTTGAGCCCTTATTTGTTGAACCTAATACCAGACGTTCTAACTGAGCCTATTTGAGAAGAGATCCCTAAGCTCATGTATATTAACTCTAAACTTGAGATTTGGAGAAGGGTTTTGGAGTCAAGAGGCTTTCGTCCGAGTAGGAGTAAGACATAATACATGCATTGCAATTTTAATAAGAGAAGTGGCTTGAAAATGATATTGGGGGATCAAATCATTCTACAAGTGACAGTCTAGATATTTGGGATCAATTATATAAAATGATGATGAAATCGATGGTGATGTTAATCATAGAATTTAAGCTTGGTGTAAATAGAGGCAAACTACTGGGGGCATTTGTGATAAAAAATTGCCTAATAGAGTAAAAGGAAAGTTTCATTGTACTTTAATAAGGCCAGCGTTGCTATATGGTAGTGAATGTTGAACTTTAAAGAGACCACATGAGCATAAAGTGGGGGCCGTTGAGATGGATGTGTGGCCATACCAGAATAGATAGGATTCGCGATGATGAAATTTGTGAATGAGTTGGTGTGGTAGCCATTACGGAGAAAATGGTAGAGAATCATTTGAGGTGGTTTGGGCATATGTAGAGAAGGCCATTGGAGGCAAAAGTAAGGAGGGTGAACCACTTCCAAGTTATGAATGTGATCCATATCACAGTCCAAGGACAACAATTTCTATCTATCTCTAATATTAGGATTGCCTATCATTTGAGCATAAAATAAGGGTAGCTGAGATGAGGATATTGAGATAAATATATCATCATATAGAAAAGGAAGGTCGACTAAGTAGTATAGAGTCTTCTAAAAAGGGGTGGAGGAATATCAAAGAGAACGCTAAACAATGTTATTGACCTCCTGAGTTTATCGACTATTTTATCCTGTTTTGTGGGGTTCAATACATTATTTTCTCCATCTTCAAGGTCCAGATCTTAGGCTTCCCTTCCTCCTCCCTCTTTTCTCTCTCTATCTCTTGTTTCCCTATCCAAGCCTGGTTATTATCCTTGACAGCAGTTCGTTTAGGTATCATATCATGAGGCTGCATTGTGTCAAAAAGAAAAAAGGTCCAGCCATTTAGATTGTTGGTCATCATCACATGTTTGATTTGTTTGACGAATAAATGTAAACTGTGTTCATTTTGTTTTCCTTTCTATAGTGGTAATGTGTTCATAGGTATATATTAGTACCTGATTTCCAGAAAATTAGGTATATATTAGTACATGCTAGTCAGTGGGTTCAGCTGCACCCCCTGATTTCTAGAAAATTAGGTATATATTAGTACTATGTGATTTATTTTGCACCCACTCATTTGCTAATTTTGAACCCACTAAATTTTTGCTCAAATTTTTCTCAAAACATATTAAGAATAAGTCCCATTTATCCTAAATCCACTAAGCCAGGGTCCTGAGTCCGCCACTGAATATGTTGCTTATGTAGATATTTACTGACAGTCTACCATTGGTGCAGGTTACCAACATTTTTGGTGATCTTGAAGAATCAAACATCCTCCGGTCATACATGAGTGATGCCATAGAAGATATATCTAAGGCTTGCCTAGCTTTCGAAGTGAAGGAAGCTGCTCCTCCTATTGCAGGTATTAATTCTTTGAATCTGAAAATAATTCACTTGTCATCTGAGTGCTTGAATTTTTTTTTTCTTCCTGTTTTGTCATTCAGTTGCTGCTCTCAGAGCGCTTCATGCGGAGATTATGAGGATTTACATTCTTAGGCTTTGTTCCTGGATGCGAGCATCAGCTGCACAAATTTCAAAAGATGATACATGGGTTACTGTGTCAATTCTTGAAAGGAACAAATCCCCCTATGCAATATCATTCTTGCCTTTAGCATTCCGTTCAGTGGTAGCTTCAGCAATGGACCAAATCAATTTGTAAGTCTAAATATCCAGAAAGGTTTTGAATGAGAATTACACAATTTGATATTTCACATTATTAATCTTGTGTGGATATCCAAAACCTGCTGCATATTTATTTTGTCTTAGTTCTGAATTTCCTTGCATACCAATAATGTTTGAGGTTGCTGTAGGCAAAGTCATGTGGATCGTGGAAGCTATTGGGTACCAAGATTTAGAATTTCTAACTTGCCACATACTCTATTAATATGACGTTTAAGCTGTAAAATCTCATCCACCATCATCTTATGGACCTTAAAACTAGTGGAAGACCTTGGACCAATTGCTTATTATCAAGCTTGGCATGGAAGATATCCATTCATTGGCTTGAGAGGGAGTGTTAAGTGTGAATAATGTTATTGTCTTAGATTCAGTTACTTTGTCATATTGGCCGATGTCCTAACTTGTAAGATGTCCCTAGAGACTAGAATAGCCCACTTGTGTCTATAAGTGCTCATATTGTTTCCTCATTTTAAATACACGAGACTTCCTGACTTTTGCCCCTCCTAAAAAAAACGAAAGAAAGAAAGACATGAGCGCGCGCGACCAATATATTGTGAATCAGTACTTGCATAAATTCAATGTTTGGTTCGATTTTAAAAACATGGGTATGACCAAAATTGCAGAATGTTAAGCTATTAATTATAGAAGTAGTCCCATGCAAAACTTGCTAGTTGCAACTAATGTATTATACACACTATTTAGTCAACATACTTACATCCAAACATTTAGCTTTATTAATGACATTAACCTGCTTTAGTTGTTTGGTCCTTGTGTGATTTGACCACACCTAGTTGGAGAATGCATGTTTGTAGTTTCTCTTGGAGCTTGTCATGTCCAACTTTCATGGACATGCTTACTTTTTATGCTCTACTCGATTTCCAGAAAGCATGTTTTTTGGTAGAATCCTAAATTTGAATACAAAAATACTAAAAAAAGGAAATAACAAGATAAATCTATTTGAAAATGAAGCAAGGATCTCACTTTCACTCTCAAACAACCAAGGATAAATTCCACTGAGGAAGATTTAAGCAAGAATCTCACATAAATAAACTCAATGGTCAACAAAAGGAGAATCTTCAATTGATTACAAATTTATCTTTTTTCTTCTCCCCTGACCATAAACCCATCTAGCATATGTTTAGCTGCTGGAATACAATTAAATAAATATGAAAACTAATAAAATATCCCTAATATCTTGCCACCAATAGACGTCGTGGACCTTAAACAACCATAGGCTCCCTTATTTAGCAAAACAAACTCATTAAAAATAAAATTGACTTCTTAAATAATAATATTAATAAATAGAAAATATTTAAAATAATTCAAATTAATATCTAGTCCTAAAATCTCTCTAACTTCCCACAACTCCCATTATCCCACTAATCCAGTACTCTATCATTTTTACTCAGAAAACCTGGTCTACTAGCCTTACTGGAAAGTTCTTAGATGGGTGTTGGGACCTCTTCAGTTACTTATTGACTGTAATACACACAATTTCGATTAAAAATCTTTGAAATGAAGTTCTATATTTCTCTCGGTATCACTGTACTCATCAATTTTTTTTCTGTATGTCATTGGATGCTAAGTTCTCTGCTTCACAATTGTCTTAGTATTTCTTTAATTAAAAGCTAATCAGAGTATTATTTATCTCTTCAGGATGATTCAGTCTTTAAGGAATGAGGCAAAGAAGTGGGAGGATACATTCTCACAACTTCAAGAAATTCAGGAATCTATCAGACTTGCATTTTTAAATTGTTTCCTGGATTTTGCTGGTATGTTGGATGAAGTGGCCTACTATTATGTTTTGGCATATTCTGGCTTATTTTTCTAGTTATGGGACCCGTCCAGTAACAAAATTTGCCTCCATGATTGATTGCCAGGTAATTTAGAGCGCATTGTAAGTGAGCTTAAGCAGTATACTCCAAGTAGGGAAGGCTCCTTCTTACCAAATGGATATTCACATGAATTTGTAGAAAATGTGTCTTCTGATCTTCATGGAGGTGTTACTGATCCCCACCAGCAGTTTCTAATAGTTCTAAGCAATATTGGATTTTGCAAGGATGAGCTCTCTTATGAGTTATATGGCAAATATGAGCATGTTTGGTTGAGTTCCAGGTACTTTGTCATTGTTTCCTTTTATGTTACAAAAATGCTAATAAATTCTTCAGTCTATAAATGTAAGTAAAATTGTTGCACTCATCTGGATGTATAACCATTGTTGTCGATTGGAGTTTACCGACCTGATTTGGTTCCAAGAACTAATTCTGCCAGAAGATTGTCATTAATTTTATGTCAGAAATTATCAGGATCTTTAATCAGTTTGCCCTGTTTGTGTCCTTGTCTACCAATACCAAGACTTCACATACCAGCTGATATCTTCCAACCTGATGCTTCTTATTATCTCTATTGTTTGCACTTTTAACTGCAACGGGATTTGTTTTGGCTAAGAATAAATTGGTTCTCTTGTTGCATCGGCTTTGTTGCTTTCTGTAATAAAATGTTTCCATAACAGTTGAGTCTACTGGATATTGTTCATGAATTTTGCCTCTACCTATATCAGGGGTAAAGATGAAGCAGATAGTGATATCCAAGATCTTGTCATGTGTTTCTCTGGGCTTGAAGAGAAGGTCCTTGAACAATATACTTTTGCAAAGGTAATGAGAAAATATGTCTACTTCCCTTGTGAGGATTTTCCGTTTTCTATCTTTCTTTCTTTACCTCTTTCTTTTTCTTTTTTCCTTTTCTTTTTCTGTTGAGTAGTGTGATAATTCTCCTGTAAATCTGATCTTACATATCTTTTGAACTCCATCTCTCTAGAAAGTTCAAATTTGGGTCAATTATAAATCCTGGATCCTTAAAAACCTGGACGACTTGTTAAGAAAAACTGTTCTCAGTTTTCTTACTTTCAGTGTTCAACATGTTTCCTTGTATTTTCATTAGGCAAACTTGATCAGATCTGCTGCGATCAATTATCTGTTGAATTCTGGCATCCAGTGGGGAGCAGCTCCTGCAGTTAAAGTGAGTTGATAGCAATGATAAGCGTTGTTGTAAATGCAACAGCTCTCATGAATTTTTTTGCTCCAGAATGCTTACCTCTTTTTCTGCATTTTTTAACCTATTGCTTCCATTTCCAGGGCATGCGTGATTCAGCAGTCGAGTTGCTGCACACATTGGTAGCTGTGCATGCAGAGGTAATGATTGCATGGTTGTGGAAATTGCTTTTTTCTTTTTGGGGAAGGAAATATTATGAAAGGGCTTATCTTGCTGCTTGTCTAGACCCCTTGCAAAATTCCTCTGCTAATAGGCCATAAAAGCACTGTTGCTAGATAAATTTGTACTAGGAAAACGTGTTTTTCGAAAATACAAGCATTCTGCTCCAACCCAAAGTCACTGAAGCACACTAACTAAATCTTTGCCCCATGCTCCAAGTAAATAACTTTGAACTTCTGAAGAAAGAGACTTCCACTTTATAGAGCATAGCCTATTTTTCAAAAGGGGAAAAAAGGCCTCCTCCAAATATAATTAATTACTGGTAAAGTAAGCGCAGCTTTTCTTTTACGAAGGCCAAAAAGAAAAAAGATAAAGATTGTGTTTATAGAAAAATATTGTTGTTGACCTACTGTCAATGATAATATATTTTCGAACGTTACAAATAGTCTGTGACGGTCTTCAGACTACACATATCTGTAATTTACAACTCTAATAAAATTAGTTCCTGAATACGGTGGATGAAGATATATAGTCCGTAGCAGACCCACCACTTAGGAACCTAGTTTATGATTTTGGATTTATGTCAAAAATAATATTTGATTAGTACTAATAGAGGCAAATTGTTATTTTAGTATATTTTTCTGAAAGTATTTTGCTGAAATGAACTGTGCTTTGCCATAGGTTTTTGCTGGTGCGAAGCCCCTTTTAGATAAAACACTAGGCATTCTTGTGGAAGGCCTGATCGACACTTTAATCAGCATTTTCCATGAAAATGAAGCTACAGATCTTAGGACTCTCGATACGAATGGATTCTGTCAGCTCATGTTGGAGGTATGTTTCATGCAATTTTATTTGCGGAGAATCATAAACAGGTCCCAAATAAAGAAACTAATTATTTCCTCAGTCCCATTTACAAGTCAAACTTCAGTAATTACACGTTAAACTCTATATTTACAAGTGGTTAAAATTTAAAACCTGTGGGTGATTAATTTCCTTATTTGGGACCTATATGTAGTCCTCCCTTCTATTTATTTCTTTAACCATGCACTATGATCATGGCACACGATATCAACTATGATTATCTTGGTTTTCTTGCAGTCTAAGATGCCAAGAGTAGATGGTTCATTATTGTTATTAATAGAATAGGATTATTATTATCTGTATCATACGTCATATACAGAGAATGCTAAGGAAATAAACTTCTTCAATGATAGGTGAAATATAGTATGCATTTGAGTCATTTCTTTCTAGTTATATTAATGCTTACGCTTGGTAGCATGAATAAAGAGGGAGAAATTTAATCGAAACATCCCCCATCTTCCCTTCCAATTGTTCTTGCTAGGCCGTACAATTGACATCTCAAACTCATCCATTCCTCTATTGTTATCAAATATGTCTGCGATGAGGCACTAACCTTTTACTTCAAAAGTTGTCTGTCCAACATTGATGCTTTTCCATACAATAAAAAGAAAAAGAAAAGCCTCTGTTGCATCTTTTGATTGTTGGGAAACAAGAATGGGTTGGATAAGAAAAGGAGGTGGATCGCTCCTTTTCTTTTCTTTTGTTACATCAAAAGGGTTTGAATTCTATACCATATTCTATATAACGTTAGATATCATGACTTGCCTCAATGCTGAGCTCTGATGGATTTGATTAACTGGCTTTCATTTCCGCAGCTTGAATATTTTGAGACTATATTAAACCCATATTTTACGTCCGGTGCAAGAGAGTCCTTGAAGTCTTTACAAGGTTTGCTTTTGGAGAAAGCAACAGAAAGCTTGGCCGATGTTGTGGACAATCCTGGACATAATCGCCGGCCAACTCGTGGAAGTGAAGATGCAGTTGCAGATATGCAAGGGGCAACCGTATCACCGGATGAACTCATTGTAAGCAACCTCTTGATGCAGTTTGACTTTTTGTTCCGCTACGAATCCTTGATTTTTGCTGGATTTGACCTGCTATGTAAAGATGGTGTTGTATTTCAAATTATAACAAGGCTTATCCTAATTTTGGCTTCACTATGGCAAGAAAGAAATTGTTTACATACCCGAAAGGTGTCTGTGCTCAAGTATAATGACCCATTTGCTTCGTCTGAGGGAATGAAGTTCTCGTAGTTTCATTCCTCTGTATTCATTAATCAAGGATTTATATTTGTTTTCTTGTTATTTCAGTAGATATAAAAGTCTTCTGTTTCTCCATGAGAACCACTTTGTTCACGTTATTGTATTCCATGTATCACCCGAACCTTTGAAACTTTGGCTTGTGCATTTCAGGCTCTGGCACAGCAGTATAGCGCTGAGTTGCTTCAGTCAGAGCTGGAGCGGACACGTATCAACACGGCATGCTTTGTGGAATCAATGCCTCTGGGTTCGGTGCCAGAACCTGCAAAAGTTGCATACTCTACATTCAAGGGATCACTGGATTCTCCCAGTAGAAATCACAGAGGTACCAATCACCCCGGATCCCCAATTTTCTCTCGGAGACAACGATGAATATTTTAGCTGTCATCCCCTTTGTTTTCCTGTTGTGTTGTCGTATTTTAGTTTATATAGGTTCATAATGGAATATAGAACTTGTGCTGTGCTGTCATTTTTTTCCTTTTTATTGGTTTTTTTGGTTTCAACGGGAGTTTTCTGAGTTTTGGGGCCTTATATTTTATTCTGTACAAAGTTCTTTTTTTGGCTTAGTAAGGTAATTTGTTTTTTGTTTCCTAAGTTTTTTACATGGAAGCACTTTAAATATTAATATTTTTTATGACAGATTCTTGTTTTTAATTTTACATACGAATTCTAAAGTTTTTAGTAAAATGTAATATTCAGCAAGGAACTGGATAACATGCTCATGATTGTGTTATGATTTATACCCAACTAGTGTAATCTGCATCAAATTTTCATTGGGAGATATGATCATAATTAGTATCCAATCGTAATTGCTTTGAGTTGGAGGATAAGTGTTTAGGGAAAAAAAATTCAGTGTAAATTGGTTGGCTTGGTATATCTTTTTTATTTATTGGAAAAAAAAGGTGATGTGAGATGTCCCCCTCATTATTATCCATTCCTCTGCAGTTGTCCTTCAATTCCATTCCTCTCCTATGGCAATACATGCACATTGCATCTCTCTTTTCACCCCAATTTCTGGGCTGGGGTACACCATCATATCTTTATCTCAAATGACTGTTTATTAGTGGGGTGTATACACCCCAAAAGCACGTTCAACAGTGTTTTTCTACAAAATGAGATAATCTCCTTCACACTTTTATACCTTGTAAATGGTAAAAGCATTTCTCCACCGCTTTTCCAAACCAACCCAGTTATTGAAATGGTGGTTATTCATATGTAGTAACGTCATTGAACAATGATCATAAACATGATTTTTCAATAAATATTAAAGCATTGATGACGATGATCATAAACGTTAAATGTTGTAATGAAACTACTGTTACTAAATGGTATCAACATTGATGAATGCATCATATTAACGTTACAAGCTTCATAATGACGATGACCATAAACATGATTTTTCAATAAATATATGACTATATTATTTAACAACATTAATTCAAGCAACTTCCTCAGGTACGAGCATCAAAATCTCTAAAAAAAAGAATATTATTTTCCATTTTTATATAAAACACAAAAAAAAACCTTAAAAAAAACGTGTGGACTCAGGAGGCACTTTGCAGTGATTGTTCGTATTGAGGTTTTAGCAGGAGGCTCGATTCAATTGGCCATTGAGACGCCCACTTAACAACCATCCATGATCTGCCAACTTCCACACTACAATTGCTTTTAGTATTTGGACATACGTGGATTTCTAAAGAATTTATTTATTCTCATTCAGCTAGATTTTCATGTAATTTATTTTTAAAACTTCAACTTGCAACAAATCAATATCTACTTGGATTTTTTTTTTTTAAAAAAAAAGAGATGATGAGTCAAGTTTGGAGTCAATTTCAAATTCCACCTCTTAAAGAGTACCTATAATATAATACCTTTTCAATCCTTTAAATGAGAGCCAGTTAACCTTTTTACAAGAGGTTAAGGAAGCTAATTACCTGATATGTTTATAATTTTTTTTCTAAATTAATTTATCTAACTTATAAATTGATATATAATGGTTAAACTAGCTTTTGGTTGTCGTAGTTTCCCTCAATTTGGGTTTTGGTTCCTTAGTTTTTAAGTTGTTTTTTCCCCTTAAAGTTTAGTCCGTCTGAAACCGTTAATCCCTATAATTTTAAAAGGATCTAAATCAAATGTTAATGTTATTAAAATTGTTGACATGTTGATGACACCATTATTTTGGCTGACATGGCTTGATAACTGAATTGAGATATCATTCAAAAAGAAATATATCAAATATCTATAATTTCTTTTTGTATGTTATATGGATGATCCAATCCATAAGAGCCATATCCCACATGTTTGATCTTATAAAATCTGACCCATTTTCTCATGGGGCGGATAATACGAAATAAATAAAACTGATTTTTCGTATTTTCTCATTAAATATTTTAACACGGAGACAGAATTATTAGAGCAGATATTAGTTTTCAAAGGACGGAATCAAAATATAGAGTTAAACAAGTAACTGTTACTGTTGAGTTTTATGGTGATGAACTCAATGAAGTTAATTACTTATTAAGAGCTGAATGCAGGATTTTTAGGTTATTAAGCTATTTACCATAATTAATGGAGTCAGTGACACATAAGTAAAATTGACGGTATTAATATTAGATTTAAATCCTTTTAAAATTACGGGGATAAACAGTTTTCAAGGAGTAAACTTAAGGGATTAAAACTATCACTTTTAAACTTTAGGGATCAAAACCTAAATTAAGACAAACTATAGGGACTAAAAGTAGGTTTAACTAATCCACTAAAGCATTGACCAAATCTAGTCATCAGGTGACGTTAGCGATTTTAACGGTGTTAATATTTAATTTAGATCCTTTTAAAAATATAGGGATTATCTGTTTCAGACGGATTAAACTTTAGGGACCAAAAACACAACTTTAAAATTATAAGGACCAATATCAAAATTGAAGTAAACTATAAGAACAAAAAGTTAATTTAAACTTATATATATAATATATTGATATACATAAGTAGTATTTCATGTGCAATTTATTTATCTTGTCACAAAAAAAAAAAAGTGAAGTCTCGATCAAGGAGTGGATGTAATGGTAATGATAGCATATATGGAGCAGATGCGGTGTCATTATCTGCTTTGTTCCTTGTGCTACTATTTCTACTCACACTCAGCGCCAACATAACAGACTCGTAGAGTTCGCCGTGGAGAAGTAGAGAAGCAAATAATGGATGCGCCATCATCCCTTTCCTCTCACCTCCCTCCTTTACTGTCTTCCTCTTTCCCAATCACTCTCAAGGTATATCTCCTCTTCTTTTAATTTTAATGCCATCCCTCAGTCGATCTCATGCATTTTCTAATCTCAACCAATTCGATTTAATTTCCCTCCTTCATATTTCCATCATGCAGTTCATGGACGTGACTTACAGAGCCAACATAGTGAGCAAGCATGGCGGCATGAGTATCAGGCGACTGTTCTCTCCCTTCCACCATGCAACAAACTCGTCACAAGAACGAACCATTCTCAACAGTATTACCGGTGTGGCATCTCCGGGGCAGATCCTGGCCGTCCTTGGCCCATCCGGCAGCGGAAAGTCGACTCTCCTCAATGCCATCTCTGGCAGACTCAGAGGACATGGCCTCGCCGGTACTATCCTTGCAAACGGCGCCAAACTCTCCAAAACCATTATCCGGCGAACCGGATTCGTCAGCCAGGACGATGTTCTCTACCCTCACCTCACCGTCCGGGAGACCTTGGTCTTCTGCTCCCTTCTTCGCCTCCCAACAAGCCTCTCAAAGAAGGAGAAGATGGCTGTGGTGGATTCCGTGATCTCCGAGTTGGGTCTGGCGAAATGCGAGAACACCATCGTGGGCAACAGTTTCGTCCGCGGAGTGTCCGGTGGCGAGAGGAAGCGCGTCAGCATCGCACACGAGATGCTGATGAACCCGAGCCTGTTGATCCTGGACGAGCCGACTTC
>JANTPZ010091594.1:0-16703 GCA_025593235.1 Vachellia pachyceras
TTTCAATACTAAGAGCTTAGCCTATAGGCTCCCTTCCTTTCTAAACATGTCCTATCTGATACACGAGGGTGCATTAATATAGAGCCACTAGAAAATAAAACTTCTAGGTTTTTATTGACATAGTTCATACTAACCTAGACAACTGTTCCACGGTTGAGATCTAGAAAACTGTATCCTAACGGAATATTTAGATATTTAACTTTCAAGTTTCGCAACAACGAAAAAGGCATTTATCGCCATTTTCTACCATCAAACCCTCTTCAATATTTGCTCATGTTGTGTATGTGTACACCACTGATCAAAGAAATCCCTCTTACCTTAGTCCTAAAATTGCCCTCGAGTTGCAAACCAATTAATTTATACATAATTATTTGGTGTTGTGATCAGCAGTGTGCACATATACGTACAGTGTATACAATACGGGGAGGAGCCCACAAAGGCACATGCTAGCTATTAGGGGCTGCCTTGTTCAATGAGGTGGCCGCCCTCAAGACTTGAGGTTAAGAGTCTCCTGTTTCTGGTAAACTTGGCTCTCTAGAAGACCAATACCTAAAGTTCCTTTTTAGTTTTACCCTACAATTTAAAGCCTCCATGCACCTAATAACGTCATAAATCCTTAACCTTCACTTTTCCCTCCTTCGTCTCCAGACCCAGCCATCTCTTTCTCTTCTCCATAACTCCTCTTCTCTCTCACGCACAACCAAGCTCTGAACAAACCCAACATGTTATTCCAAACCCCTCATCAGATTAAGCTTCCTATGATTATCAACTTGTCCCTAATTGTGATTATTTGTCTTGTTTATGCGGTCCCTCTGCTAGTCTCCGCCGCGGAAACTAGGAAACTTGACGAAACCACCTCCCCTGCAACCCCGACCGGTGGCGAGAAGTGCGCGCCCTGCGGCAACAGCTCTCCCCCACCCAGTCCTCCGTACTATTCATCACCGCCACCTCCTCCGCCCAATTCCCCACCGCCACCTCCTCCATATTATTACTCATCGCCGCCGCCTCCCAAGAAAAATCCACCATCATCGCAGTACTGCCCTCCGCCTCCCGCATCGATGCTCTACATCACCGGCCCTCCAGGCAATTTGTATCCGGTGGTTGAAAATTTCAATGGCGCAAGCCGCTGGAGTTTCGCCGCTGCCTTGCCTCTTTTGGCTGGGTTGTTAACCGTGCACGCCCTGTGGTGGTGATCAACCGATCAGCGATCATTAGCCTGTGAAAGGTAAAAGGCGAAAAACAAAACAACGATCATTTTTACTGGCAGATAGAATAATTTTGTATCAGGTTTTAGTTTTATATATTATGTATCACTCTGTTCCATTTTCATCGCTCTGTGATCCCAATGTGTTGAATAAAAGTCTCATAGCTCGGCAGCTTTCTGTGTAAAAATTGAAGCTTTGATCCCCTTCTCCTGAATTATAACTCTCTAATTTTGGGCGTCATTTTCATAACCAACCTGATATAGGGATGAGGAAGACACGGTATAGCTAAAATGGAATGCATTTCTCAACATGACGAGTTCAAAAATACATGTAACTAATCTTTTGAAGATGATGTGTGTGTATACGGTAATTATAGATACGGATGATCCACTCAATTGTCCAAGACAGCCATGGTTTTTCTATATTGCCGTGTGATTTCAGAGAAGGTGCATTAATTAATTAATTAATTATTTTGAATTGGGTGTCGGCGCTGTTAATGGTTTAGGTAGGTGTGGCATGTTCATTGGCCGTTGCATAAAGACTTGTCCAAAAGGGCGAGCACACTGCAAAAGAGGCCAAACCAAAGACAAGACGTGAGGTTGTGGGGAGTTTCGTTTCGTTTCGTTTCGTGGTTATCACTTTAGATTAAAAGTAAAAAATAATAAAAAAGGAAGAACACAGAATGGGTACTGAAATTGGATTGTGATGTCAGAGTTCATGGGATTCTATCGTTGGTAAGTGTAAGGTGTCAGTGTCCTGTAAGATCAACTTCGGTACTCACCAAACAAGTAATCAATTATTGGGGCCCTTGTTGCAACCTTGTTCTCCAAGTTTTTCTTATATATTTTACCCTATCAAATAAAAACGAAGTACCTGGCAGGCCAAATTCAGTGGGGCACGACTCCTCTTCTCAGCCACCTCAATGGATATTTGTAAATGGTTCCTTCTCGAGAGTGTTTGGTTCATAAACAGATTCTGACACCGAAACAAAAAGGTCCAAATGTTTAAAACCAGCATTCCCATCGATGATTGAATTTACTGGCTCTGGTATAACAATTAATCGTCATAATTGATTCATTGATCCTGTTGTGCTAATTTGATTGAAGCGTGTACGAATGTCTATCTAAAGCATCTTCTCTGCTAAAGACGCGACTGTTTGAAAAATCAGTAGATAATTGCTTTTACATAAGTCGAATAAGTATGTAGAAGGAGTTTTATCTCGATTTGTATGTACCGTAGAAAAAAATCATACCCAAACACATTTTCTTTTTACTGCTTATCCTGGATACCTGGAACAAAAGACACCGTTTTATTATGTGATTGACTCGAATCGATTCAACTGCTAAACCATTGATAACCTACACGAGTATCACTGGGCCCGTTTGAGAACATGGTAACGAATTGATTTTACTTAAATTAAGATAAATATATGAAGAAAATTAAACCGTTTTTACGAAAAAACAATGTTGAACGAGTTTTCAAACTCTCTATAAGTGTTGTCAAACTGAGCTATTATTTGGTTGCATGTGGTGTAATTTTTTAACGGAGTTTGAGTTAAAAAAGGCTTCGTACACATCAAAGTATGCATGCATTGGCATGTTCAACATGTACGTTCATTAAACAACTGCTAACTCATCATGAATATAACTGTGGTAATCATCTATATATCTATACCAACCACATCATGAATGGGTGCTTGGTAGAGTTGGTAAGGGCTACTACCAGCATTCCTCAGGGTGAGGGTTCGAATCCTGGGGAGTGACAACCGAAATAATTAATGCAACCTCAAAGAGGTTGTCTCATCGGTATCTCGTTACAACCGTAAGGTCTCTTTGTGGGGGTCCAGATTAGTCGGGGCGGGAAATAAACCCAGAATACCGGATGGTTTATAAAAAAAATGTATTTTCGGGGAAGGACAGCCTTTTTTTTTTCATTTTTTTCCTGTTTTTCCTTTTCGATTTGATGCTTTAATTTGTTGACTGATACTTCATCTTTTGCTAGACCAGGAGCAAGAATTACCCTTGCGTTTCATGACTTGAAGAGACTAACATCCTAAGGCACCATTTAATTTTTTTTAATTAGCTATAATTCAAATCAATATTGAACGCTTAATTAAGTGATTGAAAAAAGTAATGAACTTTTGATAACTTGATTAAACGAAGTCGTTACATTAATATAGCATCCTAGAAACACTACGCACAAGTCAAGCAACTACTCCATACAAAGTTTATATATATATATATATATATATTAGCATACATGTATTAAAAAAAATAGTTGAAGCGTCCGGGATTTGATGCGAGACCAATGCGTGATTAAGGAATTGAAGACAAAATATTGTGAAGAGAGGCAACGTGTCATGTTGAATCAAGAAAACGAAAGAAAGAAAAAAAGATGATGTCTATAATTAGCTCTACACGTGAGATGAGAAACAGTGCCCCCTAATAATCAGTCCTCTTGAGCTGATTATAAGAATTTATTAAAAGTGTCTACCTAAATTTAGATTATGTATTTAATTTCAGCCGGATTATTAATTGTCTCTAATTCTATGTTTTTTATATTTATATGCATGGAAGAATTGAGAATTATGTATGGGGGGTTTTTAGGAAAATTCAAGAGACGCATGTTCGTCGAAGATTCTTCAGCCTTTGGGAAAATCCCCATTTTACCCATTAACTTTCCGACCGACATGGGTATAAATAATTGACTTTGAAAATGCCCAAACATATGAAAAATGGCAAGCAAGAATTGACATGTATAATTTTTAATACCTTAATTTCATTGAAATATATATAATATAATTGAACAAAAAATGTGTATATATGATGAATTCATAATACACACAACTATATTCAGGAATATTTTGTAAATTTTCTAAAATCAAGTTATTGGTTAAAATGATTCCCGCTATCGCTTCTGCATCATATATATCATCATTTGTATGGCTCACCAATATTTTGCATCGCATTTAATTTGTAGTTCTTTGAATAATTTTTTTCCCGATTATTGATGTTAATGTCAATATCGATTTGCTAAGTAACTGTATTGTTAGGTAGAATCTATTTGTTAACAGTGACACACGACCTAATTCAAGAAATATTATCAATCGTAACAAACAGAAGTTGATGTTTTTATGCAGTGACACACACCATGATTTAGTGGATGTTTTTCTATACATGTGAATTGTATAGATATTGAGGATATATATATAAATTATTATGCAGGGATCATATAATATATATACACAATGAATTAGAATATGTATGGGAACAAGGAAAGTTGAGGACTAGTGCGTGAACATGATCGAAGAAGAAGACGAAAAGAACAAGCAATAAATATAATAATATTATTATGAGGGATTGAAATCAAAGATTATTGAACAGTGTGGATGATCAACAATGAGCGGCCATATATCACCACCACCAGCACAGCACCCGTCAACTTAAACAAAACAGATACTTATTACCAACCACATCACTTTAATTTCCACCGACGCTTTAACTATTCCTTGTACATTACTCCTCCTTTGCTATGTAACAATTAGATCTATTATTAATGAGTCTCAAGAACTTAGTATTGAATCACTCTCACTTATAAGTAACTTGCTAAAAGTTGATAGATATTATTTCTTATGAAGAGGTAGAGAGTGTCAAGTTTCTGAATTTATGGTATTGTTTAGGATAAAGATGAAACCCATAACAAGTTTTAGACAATTTTGATTATGCAACTATAACCTTTCTTAATTCCTGTAAATTAGTTATAAATGACTTATTTTATGAATTGGATATAGTGTTCTTTAGATTCTCCATACCAATTGGGTATGTCCCTCGTAAAATCTTTCTTAAATCTAGAAGATGAAATAATGAAGGGTTTAGAATTAAGTAGATGAATAGTAGTGACATAGCATGGATATAGATTTTTTTTTTGTACAAAAATTTTAGGCAGTGGGTTGGGCTCACCCACAAGTCAAACGCAGGGCAAAATCTCCTTTCCTCTTAGGTCATACCAATGTTGGGCAGGGCAAGCCGTCAATTACCCTCAGGCGTTTACCTAAGCACCCAGGAGTTAGGATGCCTCCCCAAGCGCTGCGACTGGAACCACAACAAAGTGACCTTCTCCGGTATCGAACCCTCTCCCTTTGATGAGAGTTTCCAATACTTTCGTCAGTTGAATACACATGGATATAAATGATTGGTGGAGAGTGATGAGGCTAAGTAGTGGTAAGCAAGAGATGAGGCTAAGTAAGTGGGGTGTGTGGGAGTGGTTCATGGATTAGGCCCACCTGTCATTATCATATATATATATATATATATATATATATCGTTATCACCCCAGTTGTGCCTTTCACACAAGTTTGTGACTTTGTGTGGTGGTTGCGTGTGAAATGGATTTGTGAGGTCCAAAATTTACTAATTAAACTTCTCATCTCATCACTTGCCTTGGACTCTTCCTTCCCTTCCAATCTTCTCCACATGCGCCTACCTTCCATCGCTTGATTCCCTCCCTCCCTCCCTCTCATATTATATATATTAATATATATTAATCATATATATTATGAGGGGATTTCTATCAAATGATAGTTATAAGGCACATAACTGAATTATTAAGTAGTGCATTTTAAGGATACAAATACATTTATTATAAATAACTAATTTAATTATTTGTTTTATTATTCACAAATTTAACTATAGAACTCTTACATCAATAATCAAGTATGACACATATTCTTATAGCAAAAACCTATTTCATTTGCACCCTCCCAATTCTTTAATATAAGGACTGTTTTCGATCATATTAAAGTAATATCCTTTTATCTAAAACATTAATTTGTTTTCTGAAAGCCCTTTACTCTATTGAATATTGTATGTGGCAAACACACTTGCTTTTAATACTCCTTAACAGCGTTCTGATCTCTTCTAAATTGCAACTTCTCTCTAATCTCTTTTTGAAACAAGTTGATTGGTTCAAAAAGAGAAAATATTGTTGGGTACTTGAGACACGGCTTGTAGGTTCCAATGCATGGATATTAGGCTTATTGGGCATTTCGTTTGGAAAAGTTAAAAGTCCATTCAACAGTATTTTTCCGTAAAACGAGATAACCTCCTCACATATTTACCTCGACTTACATAAAAATACTTATTCATCGCGTTCTCAAATAAGCCCATTAACTAGGGAATAAATCTCAATTAGGGTACAAGCTCTCTCAAATGAAACGAAACTTGTGGAAAATCACAAACTTGATGAATGTGTGGTGTGTTATATACATATACATATATATATATATATATATCTTTGGTTGAAGTGAAGCATATATCCTTTTCTTTGTGGAAACAGACTTCAATCAAACACCATCACCAGTTTCTATCACTTGGAATCATGGGGATACATGTCTGCTCCTCTCTCAAAGCATACCTCTGTCACTTTCCACAACACTCACCCTTGCATATGCCGCTTCACGTTAAGTTATTTCTTTTTAATATGACTATCTGACAAAGTTAGTTTTAAACATTACTGAGCTCATTAGGATATTTCTCCCACGGAAATTTTCTACCTTTATATCAAACTCTAATTTGAAACCTCCTATTTAAACTGTAATAAAACTCCTTACATTTGAATCAATACATGTTGATTACTTCACATTAACCCTAATGTTATCAATATATATATTCCAAGAAAATTGAAATATATTTATTAAATGGTCACATTTCATAATTTCATTATGGTTTATCCATGAAGCAACAATAATGGTTTCTTTTTGAATTAATTGAACAACTTTAAACACTTTTGGATACAATAAATTTTTTTTATTTGCCTTTGGCCATCCAGAAGCTTTTTCAAGACTCTATATATTACCAGGTATCTGTTCAACAGACTAATTCAGATAGAGCATTTGTGGGATTCTTCGGGTGGCAAGCTTTCCCCACAAATTTCAACATTGTTGTATCCAGGGCTCAAACCTGAAACCTTGTGTGTTGGTTGAACGCCCTCATCAATCCAAGTAAACGCTTGTTGGTGGAGGCAATTATTTTTGCTTTGCTTCAAAATAAACCTTATCCATCAAGTAATGCCAAATTGGAAAAGCTAAAGAAGGACCTCTTTTTAGTGCATTTTATGCTCCTTTTCTCCCTTTTATTATCAACATATATAAATTGATTCCAAGCCGTAACTTTTATCCCGAACAATAAAATTCTAAAGTTTTATGGCGTTTGATAGAGCCTGATCTGCTTTCAAAGTGAGCCGAAACTTAGTAATGCTTTTTTATATATACCAATTTAGCTAATTAATTACTACCCCTTATGATTATTAGATTATATATATAATAAACTTAGATGGCTCAATATTGTAGATGCATACATCATGTGCAATGATTATTATTCTTTGCTAACAACCCAATTATAACTTATATTATTGACTCCCATTGAATTTAAATATCTAGTCCAAATCCAGGTCGCCGATGTACAACCTGTGGCCTCCCCTTTCAAGTTTCACCTTTGTTCTGTTATTCACCATTAAATAATGCAAATGAAGTAAACTATTTCACCAAAAAAAAATGAAGTAAACTAAAATTGGTATTAATTAGTCAGTGTTAAACACTTATCCATACAATTATTATCCCTAATATATGATTCTATCCCTCAATACATGCAATTACAATAAGTTATTGGAGAATTTAATAATATTTAATTGCTTTAACAAGAACTTGGTTAGTAAATGATAATCAAGACTAGTAGATTGTAAATTTTGTTTGGATTGTTAAAAAAATAACTTCAAAATCACATTTTTACTAAGCAAGTTAAGAGCAAAAGCATCGTATCAATTGTAGTTGTTATTAGGATTACTTTTCTTACGATCAGAGTTAAAAAAGGGATGATAATTAAAAGGAGAAAGGCTTGAAGAGGCATGTGAGTTCAAGTTTGACTAAAGTTGTTTAATTTCTGGCTCAATCAATACAATTCCAAAAGCATCCGTTGGTGCCTGGAAGCTACGATTTTGTTTTCAGAGCTTTTAATCACTCTCATCCCTCACTCTCACCTTCCATCTCCGAAATTCACACACCACCTTCAATTTTTTGTTCACCCACCTTCCCAATTTTCCTTCTTCCGAACATGTCCCAGTTCGCTTCCTTCTTCCACTTGATCTCCATGGCAATCCTCCTCTGTTTTCCGAGCTTCACGAGATCCGACGAGCCATGCGCGTACCCATGTTACCCACCTCCCATCGGCGGCACCACTCCGATCACTCCTTCCGTCACCCAGGCGCCGCCTCAGTCTGTCTCATCGTATCCACCACCTTCTGGATACTACCCTTACACCCCTCCATCGCTCTACGGCGGTGACTTTAATGGAGGTTCCGGTGTGACACCGCCACCTCCTGATCCGATCCTGCCTTACTTCCCGTTCTACTATAGGAAGCCTCCTCATAAGACGGATGACTCGTCGGAAGCACATGCTCTACAGAGATGGACGGCGACGACGATTGCCATGACCTGCTTTTTGTATTTGACTTTTCTCCTTGTGTAATATATAAACTTCAGAGACCAACTTGATGATGTATTTATGAATTGTAGTTTTGAAATGAGGTGTTAGAGTATTTAATTTGAATTAGTTGTTTGAATTCTCTGTGTTTTTTTTTGGCGTTCCATGAGATCGTGCGGATTGTATGCAGGGGAGGAGGGAAAACAGAGGAGATGAAGCGACAGAAGATAATTGGGAAAGCTGGTGAGAGGAGAGAAAAGAAGAGAACAAATGATAAGAGATGGAGTATGTTGCCTCTATGTTGAGAATTTTCAAAAATCATATCAAGGTTTCATAGAAATATTCAGCAAAACCGGAGTTGTTATAACATAAATATGCTTAACTGATCGAAGGTTTCATTACGATATTAAGATTGTTGTTTTATAAATAACTGTTATACGGTCGTGACCATGAAAAGGCAAAGCTGAGAGATGATGGAGTGAGAAAAGATAAGACTGTGAGTTGGTGAGTGTCTTGGGTTTGTGGAAGAGATAGCTTGAAAGCTGAGTGTCATATCAGATAAGGTAGAAGTGAAATCTGTAGAGGTTTCAGAGATTGCGAAAACACGTTGCATTTGACAAAATACACTTGAGCATGGGATTAGCCAATATCCCCTAACCATCACATTGATTGACTAATTTCAACCGATGAGACTTGACACATATTTATGGGCATGATTTCCAAATACTAAACATTTTGGGGCAGCCATTTATTAATATGGGAAAACAAAAAACAAAAGCCAATATGCCAACAGATGCTCATCTCAGCAAACACGAGTCTTTATCACTTGACCATAACATCTCGAATTCAAATATCTACGAATGCATAGAATATCTTTTGAAAAAGTCACTGGAAATTGATCTTTCCAATTTTTGAATACGATAGTCGTATTAAAAGAAGACAAAAGGCAGATTATGTTTGATGTAGAAAAATATGCATGAGTGAGTAAACAAGGCAAAACTACAAAATCATGTAAGAGCTGACATTTACAGTTAACATCCTAACAATAATGAATTAAAGCTTCTCATGCTCATCCCTCTTCCCCCTCCCCTCCCTCGCACGCCCTATTGAAGATAATGGTGGGGGCAACCTGGTATGTGTGCCTCACAACCAGAGGCCCAATTGTTAATGGACAGGCCTCACTTTCTCCTCTGGTCTTTTTAAATATCAGTCAATGGGCCGAAGTCAGTATGGATCATGGGCCCTTATACAATGGGGTTAGCCCACTGGACAGTCTTAAGGGTTTCTCCTCCAATAGATTATCATCTCATTCATGAAGCCCACGAGAACAGGAGCTCAGTGTATGGGCCTGAATGTTACTTGTTTTGACGAAGCTGGATGCCATAACATCAGATTTTGTGGTCCATATATAAAGCCGAAGGGAATGTGAAGAGAAGAGAGAAGGAAAGGGGGGACCAAAGCAAGAGAGTGGAATGATGCGAGACATGTCAGCTGTTTTTGGTGCCCATTTCATTCATTCATCATCACCTGTTCCCCTTTCCATTCCTACCCCTTTTTAACCCTTTCCCTCCAAAAAAAAAAAACCCCACTGCCTAATCAGCTGTGTTAAAAAAAAAAATCTCCATCATACCTTATTCATATTAACTGGGCTGTGATAACAAGGAAGGAAGGAAAGATGAACTCAGTAGTTTTACTGAAATGGACTTTGACCGCTTAAATATAAAGTCTCAAATTCAATTTTTTAGGAATGCAGAAAATATTCAAGTATAACACAATCAGATAGTTATAAAGATGTGCGAAAATAGATGGGAGTGTCATGATCAAAGGTTGTGAAGGGAGGGCCTCGCCTTAAATGGTCCCTGGCAGGCCCATGGACCACCCCCCACCTGCCTCTTGTCCGTTGTTCACCCTACAACCCTCCATCACTCTCCTTTTATCATCTTTTGTTCCCACTCTCCCTCCTCCCTTCACTATCTTCTCCCTCCTACATGTTACAATTACGGCCCCTCCCTTCTCTTTATTAAAAGGGCAAACACTAGCCGTATGAGATTATAGGCAAGATCAAACTCACAACTTCTAACTTGTAGGAGAATGTACAAGAGACTAGATTCTTCACCCAACTTTACCCCTTGGCTATCGTAAAATAGAGAATGCTAAGCCACACCATTATTAAATTTAATCCCGCGTTATCTGCTTATGATAAGAAGGGAACAAAGGTTGTTACTGATCTGAGTTACACTGCATATTCTTCTTCAGTTCACCTGAATAAATTCTTTGCCTTCAATATATGTTCAACAACTGCTGGCTTGTTGCTTGGTTGATACAATTGAATGCTGACAAGAGTTCTTCATATATACATACATATACATAAATATATATATATATATATAAATAACATCCATCGCTTTCTGTACTTTCATTAGAGCCACTGAAATTAGAAGGTTCGCAGTTTCCGCCAGTGTGTGTATTATCTGCTGCAAGATAAGGCCACGCACACGAGGGGTAAGCCATGTATCTGAGGGACTAATTAACCTTTCATTTTCAGGCACGCCCACCGTATTAATCATTAATAGTATATTGTCTTCCCCTATTACTACCTCTCTTAGTCATTCCACTGTTCTGGCCCTTTTATACCTCTACTTTGTTTTTTGGGGGTCACTGCAATAATCAGTTTTTCAAACTTCAACAACTATTGAATAACAATGAGATGAGAAACTTTGGAACATGTTTGCTGATACCAGTTTAGTCGGTCTCTAAGTGTTTGTGGAAGCAAATTTATGCCTTCACTAGATATAGTGATAATTTAATGAAGAAAAATAGTTGCTCAGGCGACGGTTAAACCTCATTAATTAAATACAGCCAAATAGCCAATATACTTATAAGAGATGGATAAGTAATAATTCATATATAGATGTGATGGTCGGGGAGAAGACTTTGATATGAACTCTTTGAAGTGTGTTAATGATGATATCAGCTGGTCCCTGAATCGTTTGCAATGGCAGTATTAGTTATGACTCTCAGACGCAACAAGGGAAGTAAAGTTTATGACAGTTTCTGAAACCGTGAATAATACAAGCTAGCCCTTGTTTATACTTTGTACATAAAATCAATCTAAGGGGTATTGATTCTCTTATTAATTATTCAGATATCCGTAAGGTGCATAGCTTTTCCTTTCTGTTTTGCAGAATTCTCCGAAAGTCATAATCCTCCTCAGTACTCTTTTTCTCTCGCGTACACTTTGGCTGGCTGGGCAGGTAATGAAAGAGATCCAGAAACTGAGACTCTAAAACGGTAGGACCCGGGTGATGGTGGTTGATGCTAAAGAGAGGGGTCCATTATTTGAAATAATAGCAATGGATGATGGCTAGTGATCAGATTCATTCAAAGCCTACAACTACAGGCTGTGATCAGTTTTTGCTTTAACTTCATTCTCATATGATCACTACCTCTTTGACCCTACCCTTAGTTGGAATTCAATCCCCCCCCCTCCCTTGCAATGATGAAATAATGCAGATATACACACCACACCATGTTTGGTTTCCATCACATGAAGCCTGTATGGGCAACCACATGAGCATGGGCCCCATTTATCCCTTCATCATATGCCTTTAATTCCCTTGTCTAAATAATACCTATCAATTCTTACTCTTAAATCATAGATAGGCTTTGCCACATTATGTTTATCTCCCGGTTCACATATTCACTCATTTCTCATCATATAACTCATGTTTGTAAACTTGTTAAGACGATGACCCTTGAAATTATAGTAAGATTGCTGTCATGTTACATGAATGTTCTGGGTTCAAATTCTAAAGTTAATATAATTTCCATTTGCAAGTTTAGACTGTGTACATTTATCCACATCCCTAAATCCTACCAAGTGGGAGGCTTACGCATTGGGGCCGCCTTTTTTTTTTCCGGAAAACTTGCTATATATGAGCTCTATAATTGTCTGTGTCAAAGAGATGCCACAGATTATTAATTATACATAGCTTGGCCCATGCCTTGCTTTTGTGTGGGGGCACATAGGTTTGCAGTTAATACACACACACACACATCTCTATCCGAAGTCCATATATATAGAACTGATGGCAACGAGGTTCTCATCGAATATTTGGACTTCTCTAGCGAGTTTGGATAGAACATTATTAATTTCTCCTAACTCTACACCTCATCTTTGTAATGGTTGAAAAGCAATTCAAGGATATATATCAATTATTTCGATGGATAAGAATATATGGAAAGAGATAAAAGAGAAGGAGTATACATCATCATCAATAAGGCTTAGCTGTTAAATGGATTGATTATCATCCCCTTCAACTCAATTTGTTTGTTCGCCATATATATTCGCTGGTGATTGATCGATGAAAGGCCATTCACCCTCATCAGAGAAATTCATATTTATATATGACAGCAGAATGGCATGATGGAGGCAAAATAAATTAAACGAAGGACAACGAGAGAGACGCAAGTGTGTCTTTTGCGAAGGTTGCTGGGAAAAAGAAACAACGTAGCGAGTGTGTGTGTGTGGTGATATGTAAGTTTATTCTTATTCCAAGTGGACAGACATAGGGACAAACACACACATATATATATATACATATTGTTTGATATGATTATATATTTTCTCTCCTGTTTTTGAGACCAGAAGAATTAATACTAAAAAAATGAAAATACGTAAAGAGATCAATCAGTGTGCATGCATGGAAATGGACGACACACACACAAGTTGTCTTAATTGGTGATTGGATCACGCATGTGTGTGCGTGTGTGTATGTATAGTTGGTTGAAACATCATATATATACTCTGATAAATCAGCATCCATCCTTCTTCTTCATTGTTATCATTTTTATTATATACAGACCCACATCACCATTCTGAATTTGCTTTCTTGCTATGTCTAATTATTTCTCTTCTTGTCTTTTGCTACTTTCTAATTAACATGCTTTAATTTTTTTTTGTTTCTTAGTTAATTAATTACATTTCAAGATTTTTGTTTTGTTTTGGTGATCATATACTTATATATATATAAATAAAAGTATATGAAACTGATCAAATTAATTAATCATGGTCACCTAATTAATGTCAATTCAAGTTCATAAAATAAGGATATGCGTGCTAATGAATGGATTATAAGGACCCATCATCTCAGAGTCAAACCCAATTAAGGATATTCAACCAAAGCCAAGATCTGACCCTGCAAGTCTTCACGGGAAGAGTTAATTACGGATTGTTGGTGTGATTAGTCTAATTTAATCAAAGGGTGTGTTATAATAAAGGGTATGTGGGTCCTTATCGACTAGTGACAACGTAGGTTATATACACACACACACACACACTCATATGAATGAATGAATAAGCATATGCCAAAGGTTGATGATCCATAAACAAAATAGAAGATATGGATGCACGCTTGCATGAGAATAAGGGTAGTGAAGAACTGATTTAGAAGTTAATTAAGCCAAGAGAGGATGCATTAATCGCAATAATTAGGGGTTGGGTGGGGCCTGAACCGTTGGATCAGAAAGAAAATGGTAGCACAGATGCCTGGTGGGGCCCTGCGAAGGCCAAGATTTAAGGGGAATGCGTTTGTTTAATTAATTAATCCATGTCACACGTGAGATTCAACCTGCTCGGCCCCACCTGCCTAACACACACACACACATCTTGGCATAAATAAATATGATTACAAAAGGGCCTCTCTTACTTTTCAGGACATGCTGGTGTAAATTTTAGAATGAATAAACCTTATCATCAAGTTCATAAATAATTTAGGAGATATATGTATTAATTTTTTTCCATTTCATGTCATGTATTTCTATTTAACGGGATTTGAAAAAAAACATAGGAGTTTTAAAATTAATAAAAGGATGTATAACAGTAACAATAAGTCTTATTCTATTGGTTTGCATGGTCTTTTTTCAAGGTGTTCATGTCATTGTAAACTGTTGGCTTGTTTGGCGGAGCGTTGGGAAAAGTCAAGATTCAACATTGTTTTTTTGTAAAATGAGATAATATCCTTCACATATTAATATCAGATTGCGTAAAAGTACTTCTCTACCGCGTTCTCAAACGGGCATTATCTTAACCAAAACTTACCTTTATTCTAAATATAGAATTTGAATCTATTTTCTCTTTGTAAATTTATAACTTTTTTCTTAAAGTATTCCTATTAATTATACATAATAATATGGGGATTTATATTAAAGATTAGTTCCCAACTTCCAATGTACATGATTATAAGGGTATTGTAAGAAAATTAAGATAAACATATTATAAATAACTAATTTAACATATCTCTCTAATTTAACCGATAAAGATTAGTTCCTAACTTGCAATGAACATGATTAAGAGGGTATTGTAAGAAAATCAAGATTAATATATTATAAATAAATAATTTAACATATATCTTTAATTTAATACCGATAAATTAATTAGCTATAGATTGGTAGAGATTCAGAGAGAAGAGAAGATGGGAAACGGCTGTGGGAGGGTTGTGTTGCGACACCAACATCGCTTTCGCTGCCAATGATGCATTATGCATGTTGGTCTTTGCCTGATTCAGTGGCCTTTGTCTCTTTGTTTTCTTTTTAATTGTTATCACTAATATATATATATATATATATATAAAGGTGAGATGCCCTTTGTCTTCTTCATATGCAGACCCATATTGGCATTTCAGAAACTCCATTGCAGTTCCCCTGAAAACCCTCTTCGCCTCACACTTGCTTCCCTTCTATTTGCTCCCAACCCTATCCTCAACATTCCCCAAATTCAATAATAATAACTCCAAACCCCCACCAGTTTCAATTAAGCCACACACACACATGCATGATATCACTCCCATCAATAAAATTTGCTATTGTCACGTTTTTCTTTAATCAGCAGTCCCAAGTGAATCACTGTATTATATGGATATATAATAATGGTGTTTGAAGTCTGGGAATTGTGAATGGCGTTATGATGAAGTGAATGTTGTTGTGGGGAAGGGAGAAAATGAAAAGGGGGATACATAACATATGTATTCATGGGGGAATGAAACTATATATAACCATAAATTAAATGAACAGAGCATTTCAAAGCAATGAGTTGCTGTGCGTGTGTTCCCTGTCAATGCTACAACACTGCTCTTCTCAAATCTTCGAACTTGTCAAATTTTGTACATTTTTGTGATCACGAGATTTTCTGTTTCCCAAACTCTGTTTCTTATGCTGTAGCACTATTATACTTTGAAGTTGTTGAAGAAGAAAACTACAGAGTATGGTATGCTCTGTTTTTGGGGTTGATATTACCGACTAGATTCCTAAGCATATTTTTTTCTTGGGGGGGTTGGTACGGCCCTGTTATTGTGATCACATGAGCCTAACCAAAGGGTTGAATCGAACCACCCCTTTGTTTTAGAAGAAGATTGAGAATAATTGAATGGAATGAATCAAGAGGGAATGAGAGAGTGTTGAGGAGGAGGCGTCATTTTCTTGGTTAAGAAAAAGGGGTTGATGAGCTGGTCAGGGTTGTGGGCGCATCAACCATGGCCTTGAAAAGCATATAAAAGTTGGGGGCTTTGTGCACTTTTTGACTCTCACCATTCTCATCTTTTCTTTCTCTCAACTCAACTTCACAGCAAAAAAAAAAAAAGTTAGGCCTAAAAGGAAAAGTACAATATCCCCCCACTCACTTCAAACAGTCATGTGTGTGCCTTCAAACATTATCTCTCCTTTTCTTTCTCTCTTCTAAGCATGGGAAAAGGTCAGGCGGCCTATCAGGAGCCTGTGCCTGGGCCTGTAAAAGCCTGACACAGGCCAGGCTTTTACAGGCCCAGGCACAGGCCCAGGCCAAAAAAATGGCCTGTTTTGCAAAACAGGCCAGGCCCAGGCCGGCCAAGTGGCCTGTTTTGCCTGACAGGCCGGCCTGGTTATTTATTTATTTTTTTTTAAATTTTTATATTACATGACATGGGGACCGGGGAGGGAATCGTGGAAGGAAATCAGGTTAGGTCTTGGGTGCTTTTGTCTCGCCGCTCTT